>OVBE01001238.1:0-38514 GCA_900406425.1 Iberis pinnata | reverse complement strand
TATATCTAATAGCAATTATCGAGTAGTCTAACGTTCTTGTGTTCCATGTGATGGACGGTTAGCCGACTCCGATCTTGGAGAGAGATTTGGACTTGCAACCGATGAAACGGCTTCGCCTCTTGTAGTCGGACTAAGAGTTACCGAATCCACTCCATTAATATGCAAAAGCACATCTATTGCTTGTTTGAATGTAGAAAGATTATCTTCAATCTTTGTCATCTGCATGTCCCTATCCACGTTTCTACGCAAAGCAGCAGCTGCCGACTCATTCGGATCAACATCGAGATATTGAATTGATCCAAGGCCATAAACTTTGCCTTTGTTGTTCATAGCTGTCTACATAAACCAAAAATTCAAACATACTTACAAAGTAATACTCTAAAACAAATCGATGCTTATCAAACAAGCCATCGATTTTTTAAAATTCAATAGCATGTACAGTTATAATCATGGAACTTTTATTAATTATTCTATAATACCTCATCATGGTATTCTTTGGGATAAAATTCTAAGACAGAAATGAACTATCATAACTTAACAGAAAAAACCATTAGCAAACCTAAGACAAAACCATAAACTAAACATGAACAAAAACATGAACTTTTGAAGATGAATATAAACATGAACTATCATAACTTAACAGAAAAAACCCCAATTTTCATAATTACCAGCTAATCCACTAAAGTCTCTGATTACAAAACCAAAATTCAAATACTAAAATATAAGAAAAAATGTTTTGCATACTTACTTCAATATATGCTGCTGTGAGCTCTTGGTTGGAAGGTTCATTTTGATTGGTCTCGCTGGATGCTTCTAATCTCTGCTTAGCTAAACTCTCAGCATCACTCACAAGCTTCTTTGCTCGTGGGTCCATGAAAACGCCATCTTTCCGAGTATGAGTCCTCCGCACAACCTCAGTTGCTGCTGGTGCTATACCACCATTTTCAATCGCCTAAAGACATCAAAAAACCATGTAAATAATAAGATATATATATTAGGCAGAATATGAAACAAAGACTTACCATTTCATGAGAAATTCGAGTGTGTTTCTTAGCTCCTCCAAACTGAACGTGTTTTTTATATCCGTCAACATTTGAACTGCTGTTTTTCGAGTTTATCTTGCTCCTCTTCACATTTCCAGGCTCCTTCCAAACCTTTTGCATAATGTTCCAATCCGCCAAGCCAATATAGTTTGGCTTCTTCCCATTTCTCTTCCTTTTGCTAACATTGTCCCCAATTGATACACTTACCATGTCTTCCCAACAACTGACAACCATATCATGGTGCTCAGGATTCCAATTGTATTTTTGCTACAAGAAATCCAGAATGTTAGTTAGAATGTAAATAAACATGTACATATGCAAACAAAAAAATTATCAATATAAACAAGGGTAAAATATGTAAATTACCACAAAGCTAGCCCACCATGCATCAATCTTACTATTTGGGACCATTCCATAGTTCCACCATGGTCCCCAAAAATCAGACTGCCATGCTGCCACGACATCTTTCCGTATGCAGTCATGTATGTCAAACCTGAAATAATGACATACATTATAAACTATAATTATTAATTCTAAAGTAGTAATCTAATAATGCAATCACAATCTAACTACCATAAACTTCCATTGAGCCTTTTGGATGGAGATGAGGCATATTATTTCTCTCTCGTGCACCCATCAAAGCTGCTAAGATAGGCCATAAATGTTGAGTAGAAGTAGAGTTAGCAGACCTAGTAGCTCCAGGAGGTACAAATGTTGAATTAAACTCTCTTGTAGCTCCAGGTGGCATAGGTAAGCAAGTTGTCTGATTTTTCCTCTTGGAACTAGGACCTCGCAGATTCATCTGCAGTTTTTAAGAGAATGTAAAAAGTTACAAAGACATTCACAATAAACCAAACCACTTGAAACTAACAGAACTTAGAACAAGAAACTAACAAAGACATGAACTACCATAACTTAACAGAACTAAACATCAGCAAATCTAACTCAAAAACCATTGAATTAAGATAAAACCAGAAACTAAATTCTAAAACAAAGACATGAACTATCATAACTTAACAGAAAAAAACCATTAGCAAACCTAAGACAAAACCAGAAAATAAACCACTTGAAACTAACAGAACTTAGAACAAGAAACTAACAAAGACATGAACTACCATAATTAACAGAACTAATCATTAGCAAATATAACTCAAAAACCATTGAATTAAGATAAAACCAGAAACTAAATTCTAAGACAAAGACATGAACTATCATAACTTAACAGAAAAAACCATTAGCAAACCTAAGACAAAACCAGAAACTAATTTCTTCAAGAAACCAATCCAACTCACAACCAAAACTAAGATTGATAAACCAGATTCATAAGAAGAAACGAAATCCATATAACTCACAACCCAACAATAAACGAGAAAGCAGATACAATAAACGAGAACTTATAAAGAAAATAACAAGAAAATCGAAAAAATAACAAATAGAAAGAACATAACAAAAATCAAAGAAACTAATAGAACTTAGATAATAATAAAAGAGATTCATAAGAAGAAACCATTGTAGCTGCACGGAGGAGAAGAGGAGTTGGCGTTGGATGAATTCGGCGTTGGAGAATCAAGGAAATCGGCGATGGAGAATGAAGGAATCGGCGATGGAGTAAAAGAGAGATCGATGGTGAAGTGAAAGAAAAATAGGTGATGGAGGCGCTGGAGAAGAAAAGAGAGTTAGAGTTTTTAATTAATATATTTTGTCTAATTATAGGCTTTTAGTGAAATTTTTGGCTCCAAATAAGGCCCGCTTGATTTTTTTGGCTCCAACTAAGAATTTTTTTGGCTCCAAATATTTTTTACTTTGTGAATCACAAAAAGTAACTTTTCATATATATACATTCCTCGTATGTTTTGTATCCTTTCATGTAGAATTTCTTCCCCGTTCAACCATGGTGGAGGGTCATCGTGTATTGTCTTTCCCTTTATAAAAGCCTTAGCATTCCGTCTGTAAGGATGGTCTTTAAGCAAAAACATCATGTGACAATCAAACCAATTGTGTTTCCTTCCATTCGATAACCAAAATGATTTTATCTCATCTAGGCAATACGGACACGCTAACCTCCCATGCGTCATCCATCCAGAGAGCATATCATAAGCTGGAAAATTATTGATTGTCCACATTAACACAACCCGCATCTTGAAATTTTCCTTTTTTGAAACATCATAAGCATCAACACCATTACTCCATAAGTTTTTTAATTCTTCGATAAGTGGTTGAAGATATATATATCTAGGCTTTTTTTTTGGATGATTTGGTCCAGGGACTAGTATAGATAGAAAGAAATATTCTCTTTTCATACACATCCCAGGGGGTAAGTTGTATGGTGTCACTATAACAGGCCAAACTGAATGTGATTGCCCATTCATACCAATTGGATTAACCCATCTGTTGATAAGCCTAGATAAATATTACGACTCTCAGAAGCAAATGAGGGATATACCTTCTGAAAATGCTTCCACGTTTCTCCATCTGACGGCTGATGCATTTCTCCCTCGGGGGACATATGTTCTGCGTGCCATCTCATTTCTGATGTTGTTGTATGTGATTGGTATAATCGCTTCAATCGATCGGTAATGGGTAGATAAAACATCCTTTGTTTTGGTATCTTCTTCCCTGATCGACCAACTTTTGGTTCATATCGATCTTGTTTGCAAAACCGGCAATGCATCAACAA
This sequence comes from Iberis pinnata, assembly GCA_900406425.1. NCBI lineage: Eukaryota > Viridiplantae > Streptophyta > Magnoliopsida > Brassicales > Brassicaceae > Iberis > Iberis pinnata. The sequence goes on along the minus strand of OVBE01001238.1, from coordinate 34,794 downwards.
TTGATCTTCTTTCCAAAAAAGCATGCAATTATTCTCACACACGTCAATTTTATGACATGGTAACCCCAACGATCGCGTCAACTTCTTCGTCTCATAATATGTCTCAAGAGCTTTATTAGGCGATGGAAGAACATCTTTAAATGTTTGAGATATTTCATCTAGAACTGCATCGGGAAGATTGTAATTGGTCTTCCAATTCATTACTTTTGAGGCAAGATACAATTGAGAAATTCCACTCGCACATCTGTCATAAAGAGGTTGATTTGCGGCTTCTAAAGCTTGAAATACACTATCTTGGCCTAACTCATCGTGAATGGGGTCTTGAATATCTTCAGGAGTCGGGTGTTGGTCAATGTTAACATATGCTTGTGGATAATGAAATTGTTCATCGGGAACTTGAAAATTAGAATGATCACACCATGAGTCTTGTTCAATTACGTGATGACTTGTTGATGCTTCATCGCCATGGTAGCAATTTTCTCCATGATGCGTCCAAACATAATAATTTGGAGTAAATCCCTTTGCATATAAATGATTCGCAGTAGTATCAACATCACGACGTTTTTGGTTCTTACACTTTCTGCACGGACACAAGAAATTTTTACGCTCAGCAAAAGAGATTTGATTACTAGCAAAAGAAAAAAATAAATTATTCCCTCAACAAACTCATCTGTAACACAATTTCTCTCAGGATCTAATCTTTTATACATCCAATCTTTTGACTCTAAAAAATCAGACATTTGTAAGAGTTTATATATTTTTGTTTTGGTTTTTCATGCTTAAAAACGAAAGAGGGGACCTTGAATATATAGAAAAATTTTGAGCCACGGATAGCCCCGAAAAAATCGTGGCTAAGAGAATATATTCTCTACCAATCCGTCTATCGTCGAGGTGATTTTTAGAGAATATATTCTCTTAGCTATGAAATGATATGACGATGGTGGAGAATATATTCTCTTAGCCACGGATAGCCACGAAAAAATCGTGGCTAAGAGAATATATTCTCCACAATTGTCATATCATTTCATGTGTGATTTGAAAGAACATTGCTGAAGAATATTCTCTGGAAAAAATAGCGTTGAAAGTGTTGTGGATATTCGTAGCTCTATTCAATAATTTTACTTTCTACGAATATGTTGTTGCTATTTGTGGCAATTTTTTAAAAAATATATAGCCATGTTTAGCTACGAAACATTCGAGTAAAATAGCCACAAAAAGACACAATTATTTCATGTCTTGGTTTGCCACGATAATGTTTGTGGCTAAGGCGTGGTAATATTGCTATAATTTGTTTCATGTCTTGTTGTGGCTAAATATGGCTACAAATAGCTACGAATAATAGTTTGTAGCTAATTAGCCACAAAATTGCCTCAAAATAGCTACAAAATTAACACTTTTCAAATTTGTGGCTATTTCGTAGATATTTTGTGGCTATTAAGTGTTGCCTCAAATTATTCGTAGTTATTTTGTAGCTAATAATAGTTTTTTTGTAGCAAGAGGATGGTGCTTTAGTGTTATTGAAATTGAATACTCAACTAAATAACTTTGTTTGAGGGAGTTAACTAACACATTAAACATGGTATTATCCACGTTTTATGAAGGAAAAACACACTTGAATGCTAGGAAAAAAGTGTATAAGTTTCTTGGTTTAGACTTTGATAGTTATAATTTAAAAGATTTCGATTATGTAGAGTAGTTCTTTGCGATCTTGTATATAACAAAAGTTAATTATTAATCATAGTCGTTAGGGGTAGAATTATTATTTGGGATTCAAGATCCGACCTAGAATTTGCTCTGAAAATTAGAATATTCGTGGATCCCGGATCGAGACCAATATACAATAAATATATGTTTAATATATATATAATTTTAAATAAGGGGAATTCTCAAAAATACCACCAAAAACTAGATTTATTCCAAAAATATCACACACTCCCAAAAGTTCCAAAAATACCACACTTTTTTCAAAAATATCATAAAAATGTTTTTGTTCCAAAAATACCACAAAATTTGAAATAACTTTAAAACTTCAAATTTAAACTCTAAAACCCCAAATCCAAACCCTAACCCCTTTAAAACTAAACCCTAAACTCTATTTAGTGAACCCAAACCCAAAATTTTAAATTCTAAACTCTTAAAAATCATTTTTTATGTTTGTGGTATTTTTGGAACATTTGAGAGTGTGGTATTTTTGGAACTTTTGGAAGTGTATGGTATTTTTGGAATTTGAACTTCTTTTGATGGTGTTTCAAGGAATTCCTCTTTTAAATATGTATTATGATAGTTTTATATATTTTAAAATATATATTATGTTATTTTAACAAAACACTTATTATTTTAATTTGCATTATTTTAAAATATAAATTTTTATTTCTTTATAAAAATAAAATTAAAAGTAATTTTATAATCACCTTTCTATTTTTTAGAAAAAAATATAAAAATTTTAGTTTTTCTCAATTGTCTTTTTAAAAAAAGAAAATTCAGTTTTTTGTAATGTTGACTCGAATCAGGATCCATTCCACCCGTAATAGTCGTTTATGTATAATCATTTGTCGAAGATCTGTGTGTTGTAGAGTTTTTGTGTGAATAGCTTGTCTTAGTCTTATATGATGCATATAATTAATTCAAGATTGATCTTTCTTTCTGCTTATTTGAGATCAAAAACATCTTTTAGTTTGTTCATACTTTGTTTTAATTTTTTTTGAATATTTGGTCATTATTAGTAAAGTTTCTTTAATTATTTATACCATCGTTATATGAAAATATCAATCACCTAATGATGTAACAGTCGTCAAAAAATACTATGAAAGAAATATTTCGTATATCTATATTGTTATACATATATTAGAAATTTCACACATCTTTTGTTTTCCATTGTAGAATCATATAAGACTCTCTCTCCATTTTTCTCTCTCTCGACATTGAGATTGTGTAAAAGAGACAGTGAGCGGTGGCGTACAGAAACCCACATCTTCTCCTTTGAATAACAACCAGTGTGCAACGCAACCCCTGAGTTCGCTGGTGAAACCAGCTCCGGCGAACTCTACCGGTTACATCTTTCAACCGGAATCTCTCACATATTTGCAGAAACATATATCAACAGATTCTTTGAAGCGGTCAAAGGGGTGAGAAGTGGTGGTGCGGCGACACAAATTCGGCCAGATCTGCATGCGGACGCACTGCGCAGCAGACGGCGCGGGCAAGGGTGGAGGGACCTCGAGGCGAGCTTGGTCCAGAAGATCGCCGGAGAAAGAAGCTTCTATGTGCAGTGAAAGCGTGAGGACAGTGACCACCATAGATCGGAGCAACACCAGATCTGACGATCCCTGATTCAATAGCTCGCCGGAATCCTACTCCTTCTTCCCGAAGCCGACTGAGGCACATCGATGACCTGATTCTGCTTCCTCTCCAACTTGGTGGCTTTCGATGGGTGGCGGTGGCAGCCACCTCAATGCTAACGCTGGGACGCTGAAATTTTCCGGCGGCATTCGCAGTAAACCGTTAGCAACGGTGTAAGATTGGTTTTCAATCTTATTCCAGGGAACTAGGGTTTCATGACATTGGATCCGGGCCTGATCATGGGCTTAGAAACCCAAATCGAAATTATTGTTTTGGTTTTTGTGAAGTTTTGTTTGGAGTTTGATATGAGTTATGTAATTGGACTGTTTCTGATTTAATACTTGTAACAACAACAAAAAACATCTTTTGTTTTCCAAATTAACACAACATATATGGAGTTACAAACTCACAATGGTAGTGGTGGCCCATGATATGAAGATAAGAAATTGAAACCCAAATTCAATGGGCCATCATACGTTTTGAATGATATGGGGCCTCTTGTCTATCAACTAATTTAATGGGTCGTCTTGCTTGAAACTTCAAACCTATTCTATATATTTAAATAGTTTATTATATATTCGTCGATCCAAATCTAGTGTACATTATACATGAACATATCCAAAGAAAATAATGGCTTTTAGGTCAATTGTTTGGAGAAGGTCCGCGTCAGAAAAGGTATTGGTGGTTCGTGTACGTGTAACGTGGCCACCCACCTACTTTTTTCTTCTCTTTTGTACCTTTTTTTTCTTTCAATACTTCACTAACTTAAGATAATAGTTGATCAATTGATACAAATGAAATATCCAAAAAGGAACGTGATAGAGTAGTAATATATATTAAGAGAGAAGTGCTAGTGTGCTTCCAAAGTCGATGATAAATAGAAGACTAGCTCGCTTGATAGAGTGTGCATCAACTCCTTGCAATCATTCTGGATAACCAACATATAATAGCCAAACTTTCTTGCTTAAACCAAATTTTCTTTAACAGCCACAACTTCAGCTTCAAAAGGTGTGTAGGCCAGATTCATGGAAGAATATCCTTGCATCAAAATAGTATTCTCCTGTCTTATTATCCCGCCGATGTCAATACAATTATATCCAGAGCTCCAAGTTGCATCCGTCATTAACACAGAAAAAATTGTGGTATGAGTAAGACATATATCAGCATTAGAAACCATAAACTGTGGTATTTGTGCCCTTTCTATACACATATGAGACAAAGTTTGTGCTTGTGACCATTGTTGGAGATCACTATTGGTCTTATGAATAACTTTAGGAATAGCCCAATGTTTGTGTTAAAACACTAGGCTATTTCTCATCTTCCATATGCGCCACAAAATATGGTGCTTGACCAATACATTTTGCGTCCTGTATAAAGTTAAAAGATGACATTCGCTTCTGTCGAACATAAGTAACGAATCCACCACATCACCAGAGAGATGTTAGACATAGATATCTTCTAAAGGGTTGATTGCCAAATCTCTACAAAGATTCTACACTAAAAGAACATATGAACAATTACTTATGGCTCCTCTCCACATAACACACATGTACTGTCCACTATAACCTTTCTACTATTTAACTCATAATATACACTTAAACCTTTATGTAACACTTTCCATATAAAGTGATGAATCTTACTCTGGACCGACAACTTCCAAAGGGTCTTAAAAAATGGTATAGTTGTAGGAGGATGGGATAAGTGAAAGAGTTCATCATGAAGAAAGTAGTAGCTTCGTTTTACTGTATAATTTCCATTATTAGAATACTTCCTCAGTGGTGTGTCAAGTCTTCCAAATAATGAAGGACGTAGGCCATTAACTTTGGCTATATCAACAGGGTTGAGTACAACTTGGAATTTAGCTTGTGACCACCTGAATCCTCAAATATGATTATAACAATAGCTTGAAGGTCTACATGATAGTTTGGTAGTTGAAGAGGGGTGAAAAAGTTATCTCGAGGGATCCAATTATTACACCAAATGCAAATTGTGTCAACATTTCCAACATTCCAATACAAGCCTCTTTTAAGCAATTGAAGCCCTTTATGAATAGCATGACTTGATCTTGATCCTAGTGAGGCATCTAATAAAGAGACAGTAGAGAAGTATTTGGTTCTAAATATATGAGAAAAGAGTGAAGCTGGCTCATTCAGAAGTCTTCATCCTTTCTTAGCAACCATTGCAATATTAAAACTGGACAGTTCCCGAAAGCAAATATCTCCAGCAACATTAGATTTTGTGATTTTTTTGCCAAGAGATCAAATTAATCTTGTGATGATCTATTGAGGAGATCCACCAGAATTGCCTCATCAGGTTGGTTATCTGTTGGAGAATATATTGTAGCAGGAGAAAGCAAGAGATTGAATACGTAGGCAAAGCTGCAACAACTACTTTCAACAAAGTTTTATTATGCATATGATAGAAACCTACTTGACCAATGTTCTATTTTTCTGATTCTTTGGAATATTGGTGAAAAGGCAGAGATCTTATTGCGATTAATTACTTTTCATAGCTATAAATACTTGTTAAAACCTCTCACTTTAGTAATTTGGGTCAAAGATTGTAACTGTATTCAAATTGGATATGTGCAATAGTTATTAAACATAAGAGCAGACTTTTGAAAATTGACCTCCTACCCTGACATAACCCCATATAACTGCAGTATTTGAATCAAACGTTGGCAATCAACAATCTCAACCTTATAATAAGTTAGACAATCATCTGCAAACAGTAAATGAGAGACTGTAGGATTATTGCCACTTGCTTTAAATCCATTGATAAAATATTTAGTAACCAAAATCTTAAGTAAAAGAAAAAAGAAAGACCTTCAGATACAATAAGATAGAGGTAATGTGAGATGGGGTCACATTGACGTATGCCTCTTTGGGGTTTGATATTACCATCATGTATACCATTGACTAGCATTAAGAATGTAAGGGAGGTAATGATATCACTCGGTTTTAACACTTTTTAGTGGGTATTTATACATATTATTTAGTGTTATCCGAGTGTTTTATTTGTGTTTTTAGCATTTTTCAAAAAATTCAGTGCTTGGGACGTTCTGGAGAAAAAATGACGATTTTGGGAAGAATTCAAGTGCAAATGAAGAATGATCGGACAAGGATAGATCGATCGATCCAAGAATGGATAGATCGATCGATCCAAGAATGGATCGATCGATCCAAAGCACATGAAGATTTACGGAAGTTAAGATATATCGATCCATCATTGGATCGATCGATCCCTTGGAAGCTTAGATCGATTGATCCAAACATGGATTGATTGATCCCTTATGTCGAACTGAAGGAAAATCAAGCTAAAAGACGCATTTGACCTCAAGATCTATCATTAATTTTTAATTATTTAGATTTTGTTTTCTTTTATTCTCAACTATAAAAGCCCATTTGGCTTATTTTTAGAGAGAGAAATTTTTAATAAGTTTTAGAACAAGTTTTATCGCTGAAGTTCCAGAGAGAAGATATCTACATCAGTATTTGAGAGGATTTTTGAACTCTAATTTCTTTATATACAATTTGGCTTTCTAATTCTTCAATGTTTACTCAATCTATGATTTTTGTTCTTGAAATCATGTCTGAATAGTCTCTTTGTTAGGTTTTAGGGTTTTCCTAAGGGAAACCAGGTTAATTGTTAGGGTTTAATAGAATGGATTGAAATTTGTTAGGTTCTCAGTCTATATTTATTCTTAGTGCATGAATTAGAGTAGCTAACTAGTTCATGATCATAGAATTATAAACTCAAAGGGATTTGGTTTAGAAGTCTGATCTAATCTAGATGAATAAGTGTATTTTCTTGCGGGAGTATTTTCTTAGGGGCTTATGAACTTATCGAATCTGAATTGAAATGCATGATCGAATTATCTAAATACGGCGTGTCTTTAGTAATTCGAGAATATGGATCTAATACTTTGGGAGACCATTAGTCTATTGTTGTCTTTCGAGTTGGGAATTATTTTCATTAATCAATCATGCATGTTAACCCTGACCTTTAACATGAATACCTACAGAATTTTTTTATTGCCTAGCGTTTTCGTGTATCATTTTACAATCGTTTTTATTTTATCTTTATTTTCAATTTCTCGGTTACAATCACTATTTTAATATGTTATTAGCTTAATTCGATTTTAAACTTAGAGTCGTGCTTTCTTGGTCTCTGTGGATTCGATCCCTCATATACTACTGTGTTTGCTGTGCACTTGCAATGAATATATTTGGCTTAAAAACTGAGTGTATCATGTAACACATAGCATGATCCATTGTCACCACCTCTCTGCAAAGCCAGTTTTCTCATCATAACTTCTAAAAGTCCAATTAACTTTATCAAATGCCTTAATAATATCTAGCTTTATAGCCATATGAGGATGGACTCTTTTTCTGGTTGTTAAAGAGTGCAAGAATTCATGAGCTATAAGTACATTGTCTTTAATTAATCTCTCTGGAATAAATGCAGATTGGTTAATTGAGATAATCTGATGTAACCATGGTTTTAGTATGTTTGTTAGGATTTTTTCTATTAATTCGTAGGCAACATTTGCCAATACTAATATGTCTATAATCTTTGGGGTTTTGGTGATTGAGAGATTTTAGAACCAAACATAAGTAAGTATGATTTATACCAGGGTCTAGACTATGGTGGTGGAAGAATTAGCGAATAAAAGCCTTGGTATCTTCTGCAATGATATCCCAGTGGTCCTTGAAAAAGCCAAAAATGAGCCCATCTGGTCCAGGAGCTTTGCCATCATTCATCTACGATAAAGCTTGAGAGATCTCTAAGTGAGTAACTAGATGGATAAGATTTGTATTCATTTCATCAGTCACCCATGGCTGGATACTATCAAATACTGCAAAATCAGCAGTAGAAACATCAGAGGAAGGTTGAGTAAAAAGATTTTAAAAATAATCAACAAAGATATTCTGAATTTGAGCATTCTCATATTGCAATTGACCATTAGATTTTTCAATCATTAATATGCGATTCACACTTCTTCTTTGCATGAAAATACTTGGTATTGCAGTCTCCCTCTCTCAACCAGTGAACTGTACTCTTTTCTTTGTAAAAAACTTTTTCTCTTTGTATATTTCTCGTATGTACTGTTTTTATAATATCAAAATTCTTCTTTTTCCTGTAGAGAAAGACCAAAATTCTTACTTATTTTTGTATGTTTTTATTAGATCCAAATATAGCATATACAATCTTTTCAACCCTAAGAAAATCAACTAAAACAAACTGAAACCCAATAGCCCATTCCGGATTGGGCTTTTCCAAAAAATAAATAAAGGTCCGAGCCCAAATTGATTTCAAAAACCCTAGAAAACATAAAAAAACTTATGAAATCACTGTCGCCACTGCTGACTGTAAATTCGTCTGATATGTGTCTCTGGCGCCCGACGGTGGCTCTGAGACAACATCAAGAGCAAAAACCCGACGCCATCCACTCAAGCTTTGGTTTTTGGATGGATGAAAGATGATGCTCTATTCATTCCACAGCGAGATGGGATGGGAATGGGTAGGTTTCCAGTGAAGCTTGGGGACGGGTCGCTATCCCTTCATGCTCAGTTTAATTACGCCTCCCGGAGGTTGTGGTCCATGCACCATCTTCGGTTGATGAATCCTCCGCTTCCTCTTCAAACGCTGACTTTTAAATTCAAAGCAACGGTAGAATCGGCCGGAGACCACTGCCTCTGAGCTGCTTCGACATAGTCTAAGACCATCATGAAATAGACTGAAAAGGGGTTTGTATATGTTGAAGCACTGAGGGAGAAGAGATTTGATGGGTGACCTTGTTGGCGAGGCCAGGAGACGCGGTGCACGGAGAAGACAGTCAAACGACGGATGGTAGGTTCGCTTAAAATCGCTTCATCGCATGTCTCTTTGGTGAGAAAGAGTCGGAATAAAGGTAACTTCAAGAGAGAGAGAGAGAAAAAGGTTCGGTTGTTGTTCGATTCTTACTTGTTTGGTTGTTTTTTTCCGTACATGTAGATGTTTAACGGTTATTATAAATTTTGCTGATTTACTAGTATATATGAATTTCTGTTAATATAAATAAATTGAATATAATTAAAATATGAAACAAATAGTATATGGTTGAATCATTAATTAACACTCAAACAAGATATCTGCTAAAATATAAAATAATTCGTCTTTTTTTTAAAAAAGACTCGATTTTCTCTCTGACCAAGTTTCTGAATTTTTTTTTAACCTAATCTCTGTTGAGGCAGGTTGGTACTGCGACGGCGGTGCTGCCTACTCCTCTGTTCATTTTTCATTTTCTTCTACTGTTGGCTTTTGGTGGTTTTCCGTCGTGGGTGGTTTATATATACTCGTTACGCTGGGTATCTGCATCGTTTTCATCTTCTCCGGGTGCTGATTGGGTGGCTTTTGATGATCTATACTTAAGGTTTCATCGGAGTTTATCTAGGTCAAGCGTTGGTGTGCTGGTGTGCTAAACGGTTAGCTGTAGAACAGTGGTCAGATCTGCATCGTAAGTGGTCTTCTCGCCAAGGTATGCTTCAACCAGTGGTGGTAGCGCTCTTGTTTGGCTTCCTTTTCCGTTCCAAGGTCGGTGTGAAGCTCTTGCTTCTGGGTGAAAGCTTTAGGTGGGGTCTTTTGTGAAGGAAGAGGTATCGGTCCTTAACTTTACGATTCAATCGAAGTTCAGGTTTCAAGAGTGCTCAGCCATGGGTCCTTCTTGGGTCTCTTTCGAGTAAGTTTCCTGTCTCGGATCTTCCAAGTGGCATGTTTGAGTTGTGTTTTGTGTTGGTTGATTCTTTTTATGGATGTTTCCTGTCATCTGGTTTGGCGACGCCTTTTTGGTGTTCGGCTCTCTCGAGTTTTGTTCAACCTAGCTCTCTGTCCCTACTTAATAGATCTGGTTGAAATCCAATCTTGTTCTGGATTTCCTTTTGGCATCTTGAGTCGGTTTGACTTAGCCTCATTCAGAAGATCAGTGTGTTCTGGTGCACATCGGGTTTATCTTTCCGGTTTCGGCATCCGTTGTTTCTAATTGTGAGGTATTTCATATACTATGGGAGGATGTTCATTCGTTTCCGTTATCATCGGAGCTTCTTCAAGCCTTACAGTTCTCTGCACTTTGCTCTTGGGTTCTTGGTGTCAAACAGTCTATTTTCTCTTCATTTTCTCATGTTGCTCGGAGTTCGTTCTTGGTGAAAACGTTCATATTTTCTTATTTAGTTTGCCTTTTTTGGTCTAATGTCTCCGGAGATATTCATATTTTTGCCGGCTTATTATGTTGTTTGTATTGTGTCTATGTTTTTTTGCTCTCAAAACTAACTTTGATCGGCTTGTATTCGGTAAACTTTAAATCTACTAGACGAAATAAAATAAAAACAAGATTTTTTTGTCGTCGATTACATTATATTAGATCAGAAAATATAACCCACCAGGAGGTACAATTAATCTCACTACGAGGAAGATGCAGACCCACAAAGGGTAGATGACCTCACAAACGAGGTGATAAAAACTCTTAAAAGAATAATAATTCTTAAAAGGATAAGAACTCCCAAAAAGGGAGAACATAGTCTAGAAGAAACTAGAATATTAAACTTCAGACTATCTTCAAAATCCCTGAATATTAGTATAATACTTAAATAGGCGGCCCGAGCAGGAATTATACCCCATAGAAAGTGGAATCCTAAATTTAACACACATAAAATAACGATATTAAGTGCAAAAAGACAGCTATATAAAGTACATAGCCAACAAAATATATAAAAGGCCATATGTAAATTGAAATGAGCCTTCTATAGCCCATGTTGAAACCCATTTCAAGGAAATGTGCCCTACCTTGTTGATGGTTCCCGCTGCCAGACCAAGACTTACACCGCATGCCTTCATTGGAAAATCCAGTTAGCCACCATTCATCACCACTGAGATGCATAAAGAAACTAGACAAGAAATAGAATTTATTCCAAGGAAAAGTCGGCCACCAAAACTTCACCCACCACCACCGATACCCGAGAACCAAGATCTTCATCAAGAGCAGCGAGAGACGTAGTTCATTGAGGCGATCCGGTCTTTGACACCACCATAACTTCATGCATCCCATGAGGCACCTCAAGCGCCGAAGTTAGGACCTGCAAAAGATCAACCATCGAAAAAGAACAGGTTGGTCCAGGAAGATGGAAGCAACAGAGGAGAGGAGACATGCACCACATCGACACAACCTCCATCGTCGAAGCAACAAGAGAAGACAAAGAATCCAGGTTCGAGAAAACATGAGTGAAGATATCCGTAAATAAAAAATGAAAAGAAACAAATTATTGGAGCCGTTGAGTGCTGACGCTAAAACCGAACACCAGCAGCGATGGACAAACACATAAGAAATTAGCCGCGAGAGAGAGCTACACGAGAGAAGAGAGAAAATTAAGACTAAATTTTTAATAAGAAAACAAGATTGTATCCGAATGTATACAATATACAGTTTAACGTGTTACTTTTTTTTTTTAGTATATAACGTTGATTGAGCCTGCTAAAATTTGACACGTCATGTGTAACACGTGTTACAAAGACATAGGTTGATTAATGTTGGGAGAGGAACATATGTACCAAATGTCTCAAATTTGGACCAGATGTTTGTCGACCCCGTACACAATTATTGGACCCGACAAATGACAAAAATATGTTGATCAAGTTGGGAATTTTTCAACTTATTAATGAAGGCAATAGTAATAATTTATTACTAGTAACTAAATACTTAGTAATTTGACAATAAGAGAAAAGAAAAGATACAAATATACATTGTCGGTAAGTGAATACGCATGGATTGTTACATTACATAACGATGATTGGTCCATATCATCTCAAATAAATATCAGTCTCTTTTTTTTTCCTTTGAACATTAATATCAAACTTCTTATATACTAATAATGCATCTTTATATGGTTAATTGCAATCGAAAACTAACTTCTAGTAATTAATTAGTATATATATTTGATAAAGCGAAACCACTTAGAAGTATATAATATTAGCCTTTGTCAAAGAAAAAGAAAATAATGATATAAATTTGGGTATACGTCTTCTTCTCTCTACCCTTTTACTTTTTCTCAAGTTAGAGATAAACATTCGTCGCCGGCCGGAACCTCCTCCTCTTCCTCTTCCTCTTCCTTTCTTCAGGCAAAGAAGGTTTGAATTTTCTTCCTTGTACTTCGTTTTTTGCTATCTCTCTGCTTGACCTTTTCTACTCATTGGATTTAGGTTTGCGGGAGAGAAAGCTAACTTGGAGCCGTGAAGATATTACTTCGTTTAGGACACAGAGGCGAAAAAGGAGAGAACAATTATGGAATTCCGTTGCAGCATATATTAGTGTGTTGATTGAGTCTGTGAAGGTTGTAGAATTAGGGTTTATGGTTGAGATAGAATAGTATAAAAAATGGGGATTAATGATGTTATTTGAAGGGTTAAAGTGAAAATGAGTAGCGATGAAACGGGCTCGAGGAAGAACGGATTGACGATTGACGAGAGTTTGCTTGTGGATCCCAAAATGTTGTTCATTGGCTCCAAAATTGGGGAAGGGGCTCATGGTAAAGTCTATCAAGGAAGGTTTGTCTCATATGTAGCCTCTGCTTTTACCATATAAATGTTGCAATCCTTTTTGAGCTTATTACCTAATTTCTCAGGTATGGGACTCAGATTGTTGCAATTAAAGTTCTCCATCGCGGGAGCAAGCCAGACGAGAAATCTTCACTCGAGAGCCGTTTCATTCGTGAAGTCAACATGATGTCCCGAGTTAAACATCAAAACCTTGTTAAGGTTTGGCATATGAATCCATCCAGACCTTTTGCATTTCCTTAGCTGATATTCCTCCTAATCCAATTTGGCAGTTTATTGGAGCCTGCATAGATCCTTTAATGGTCATAGTAACAGAGTTGCTCCCAGGGATGTCATTGCGTAAATATCTAACCAGCATCCGCCCTCACCTGCTTGATCTCCGTGTTGCTTTGAGCTTTTCCCTTGACATTGCACGGGCCTTGGACTGCTTACACGCCAATGGGATCATACACAGAGATCTCAAACCTGGTACGCTCACTCACTCTAAAACAGACTCGTATGTTTTAACTGATTTCTTACTTGATGGACTGACTGCAGACAACTTATTGCTGACGGAGAATCACAAATCAGTGAAGCTTGCTGATTTTGGGCTTGCTAGGGAAGAAACGGTGACAGAGATGATGACTGCTGAGACAGGGACATACCGTTGGATGGCTCCTGAGGTTTGTGTCAGTACTGCACATTTTAGATATTTTGCATTAACATTAGAACATCAATGCATCACATGTTGGCATCACCCGTAGCTCTACAGTACAGTGACGCTTCGTCAAGGAGAGAAGAAACATTACAACAACAAAGTAGATGTTTACAGCTTTGGAATCGTCTTATGGGAACTTGTAACAAATCGGATGCCTTTCGAGGGGATGTCTAACCTGCAAGCTGCCTACGCAGCAGCTTTCAAGGTTTTAAATCTCTTCTTCCCGCTTCCTTTATGTAACTGGAAACCAACTTGTGTTTTGTTGAAAACATTGCAGCAGGAGAGGCCACAAATGCCAGAGGGAATATCTCCGAGTCTGGCTTTCATCGTGCAATCTTGTTGGGTGGAGGATCCAAACATGAGGCCAAGCTTCAGCCAAATTATCAGATTGCTCAATGAGTTCATCCTAACTCTCTCTCCTCCCCCTCCTCTCCCTGTGCCTCTGCCTGAAACTGAGGTCAACAGAACAAACGGTGGAGCCATCACAGAGTTTTCGAGCCGTGCAAAAGGGAAGTTTGCATTCATTCGCCAACTATTTGCTGCTAAGAGGAACAGAAGCTCTTAGTGTATAAATTATTAGCAGAGAAGTTAGAATGTTATTAGAGTAAGTAGTCCACTTAACCCCTCTTTGTCAAGTGATTAACTCATGACATTGCCAAACTAATTGGTCACATTTTAAAAGCCTTGTTTAGCTTTCTAAATAATAGAAACCAAAGTCATGAGATCAATGTATTATATAATATCATATCTTTTACTTTTAAGAATTGTGTTTCAAGTGACCATAAATTATAAGATAGTGTAGAAATATTAACACACAAGTGATATTCGGTAGCTATTTAATAAATAAAAAGATTTAGACGAATTTTGAAAATGTTGACTTACATACAAATATGAAAGACAGTTGCACCAATACATATTGACGATGTATGAAATTTTGAACTTTAAATAATAATAAATGGGTTTAAATGATTTGATTGTTTATGAAGCGAAAATATAAATATTTTCCATCTTAACAAAAATCCAGCTAAGTAATATAGAAAAAATTAAATGTAACGGATCCTTGAATACAAAAACAAAACTGAAGTTTCTATTTTTGAATTCAAAACAAAAGATCAGTAAATGCAACTTACTTAATCTTGGTTTATCAAACAATGGACTTATGTTTCCAAACAAAATATGACATATACCTCATTCTAATATATTAAATAAAGAAAGTGTAAAAACTGAAACGGCAGAAGTAAAGAAAACATTACCAAATAAAGAGATATTGATAATATGAAAGTTAGAGAGTGAAAAGGAAATAAAGAATTATAGGGGATCAAAAAGGGAAAGAAGAATAGTGGTAAGGCATAAATCTTGAAGAAGAATCAAAGACATAAGGCATTAGTAAGCCGTTTAATTGAATGTTACTTTCTAAACTTAGGATCATATACCATAATTGTGAAGATTCTTAGACATTAATGATTAGCCCTATTGGTGTCAACAATATAAGCACTCGCAGCCTCTCTTATCTTGTAGTAGTTCAAACACAAGTCAAAACTCTTTAGTTCCTTTTGAACATGGAACTCAACCTCACTACACACACATCATGTTCCTCTTCATCATCTTCGCATGAGATAGTCCCTAGGACCGTTAACAAAGGGAAAATGAAAGAGAAGATTGAGGCTGAGCCAGCGACTGAGACTCCGAGGCTAGAGTTTCGGTTATTGTTCAATGAGAATATGAGAAACACTAGTACTGGTCTTGGAGTTTTAGATGAGACAGAAGGGACGAATAAGAAGGAGGCAAAAGCGAGAGTGTTTGCTTGCACCTTCTGTAAGAAAGAGTTCTCTACCTCTCAAGCCTTAGGAGGACATCAGAACGCTCATAAGCAAGAGCGTTCATTGGCCAAAAAGCGTAAAGAGATCGAAATCAACTATCCTGGACTCTCTTTCTACGGCCAGTACCCTGCGAGCAGCAGCTCTCAGTATGATCTTGGGGTTCGTTACAATCCTAACATTGCTAAATCTAAGGCCTATCCCTTCAACGTCTTCAGATGTCGATTCGGATACAGAGGACTTAACCATATCCCTCTCCTCTCTCATCTCTCGTGCCAAAAGACTGACGATTTTTCTCAAAATTTGATATCAAACCTGGAGGGAAGTATTCATACGAATAAGGAGATAGGCCAAAAACATAATCAATCCGAGACTGATACTTGCAATGATTCTGATATAGACTTGTCTCTCAAACTGTAGATTACATTTTTTTCTTTCTTTATTTTAGTAATTCTTGTTTCTTGATTCTGCATTGCTTTCTTACTGTTTTTTTCTTTTAAATCTTAATGTTAAAGTTTATATATTTTTTTAAACCAGACTTTGATTTCCCTGGTCTTTTCCATTTGATACAAAAAGTGTTATTTTCTTTTGTCTAAACTACAAAATTGATAAACCTTTGCGTGGAAAACAGCTTAATTTGAGTACTTAATAAAGACTAGAATATATGGTATGGGTGCGTTTCGATATTTGAAACTGAATTATTAAATATCATTTATTAGCAAATATACAGAAAACACATGAGCATGCAATTTGGTGGTAAATTCGGATGGACTGAAACAAGTTCCTCTAAGCAATGGGCTTGAAGCATTGAAGAAAGGAGCAACTTCTGTTGTGGATTGGATCTTAATAAATGAAGATTTTGTCCTGGCTAACCTTTACATGTCACAAATGCTGCCACTAAAGGATAACAAGTGATAAAATGGGCCTTCTATTATGTAATTAAATGGGCCTTCTATTATATAAGTGAGAAAGCCAAGCCACGTGTCGACAACTCATGGATTTACTCTTTTTGTCACAAACAATGAATAAGGTTGCTTGGTAGGCTTCCAAAACCAAACCTTAGCCAAAATATCTATGTGCTGCCGACTCCTGGATATTCATTTAGACATCTTCAAGGGTGATTTGCTCCAAAAATAGCCTCAATAACCTAATTGATTTTTTAAGATTTTAATAAATTTATTTTCACTTTTTATTTTTTCAAAGTTTGTCGTACTTAGTTATTAGTTTCTTAATTTTTTTGACAGACTTAATTAGTTATTAATTCACAAATTTTATAAAAAAAAATTTATTTATAAATTTAATTATTAGTTTACTGACTTACTTATTAATCTATTGATGTGCTATTTTTTTTTTTGCAAACTTAGTTATTTGTATATTGGTTTGTCAATTTTTTGATAGATTTAGTTATTAGTTTGTTGGTCTGTCAAATTTGATGACATATTTAGTCATTCGCTTGTTGATATTCCAAATTTTTGACAGACTTTAGTTTTTAGTTTGCTGGTCTACTATTTTTTGGCATATTTTAGTTATTAGCCTATTGGTCTACCATGACAAACTTGTTATTAGCTTGCTAGTCTATTAATTTTGTGACAAACTTGTTATTAGTCTGTTGATCTGCTAATTTTGATAGCATTAGTCTGCTGATCTATCATTTTTTTGGTAAATTTACTTATTAGTTGGTCGGTTTGTCATTTTTTTACAGACTTAGTTACTTATTTGTTGATTTGCTATATATATCTTTTGTTGTTGTGTAGAATTAGTTATTAGTATATTTATATTTAGTAACTCTTGGTTTTTTCAACAGATTTACTAAAAAACCAAGTGATGGAATGGTTATGAAAAAACCAACTGGTACAACTTTTGTGAAAATATCTGCATGATTATAAGCTGTAGCAATTTTCAACACTTGAACCATTCCATCACTTATTAGATCCCTAATGAAATGATACTTCACTGCAACGTGCTTGGTTCTCTCGTGAAAGATTGCATTCTTTGAGAGATCAATTGCTGATTGTGAATCACAATAAACCTCAACTGTTTGTTGCTCAAACCCCAACTCACTCATCAAACCCTTCAACTAAACTGCCTCTTTAGTTGCTCCTGTTAATGCAATATATTCAGCCTCAGTTGTAGAAAGTGCCACTACCCTTTGAAGTCTTGATTTTCAGCTCATAATGTTTCCATCTGCTAAAAACAATATTGATGTTGATCTTCTCTTGTCTAAGTCTGCAGCATAATTGGAATCACAATATCCTCTGATGATAAACTCTCTTTCTGCCCTGTAGCACAACTTCCTTGTGAGTGATCCTTTGATGTACCTGAAAACCCATTTCACAGCTTGCCAATGTTCTTTGGCAGGCCTACTCATGTACCTACATACCAAACCTACATAATATGCAAGGTCTGGCCTAGTGCAAATCATAGAGTACATTAGACTACCTACAACACTTTGATACGACATCTTCTGCATATAGTCATACTAGTCTTGTATCTCTTTTTCTGTAGGTGCCTTAAGTTTGAAATGAGCTCCTAGAGGTGTAGCAATTGGCTTGGCTTGATCCATACCAAAGTTAGCTAACACTCTGAGCAAATATCCTTCTTGAGATATAGTTAAAGTTTCCTTCTCTCTGTCTCTAACTATTTCCATCCCCAAAATTTTCTTAGCATCCCCAAGGTCCTTCATATCAAATTCAGAACTCAAAAGTACTTTCAATTCTTGAACACACTTCCTGTCTTTTGAAGCTATTAAGATATCGTCTACGTATAGCAGTAAATACACATAGACATAACCTTGAAATTCCTTGTAGTTAATGCAGTTATCATACTCACTCCTTGAATACCCATGTGTATTCATGAAGTTATTAAACCGTGTATTCCACTGTCTTGGACTCTGCTTCAACCCATATAAAGATCTCTTCACTAGACAAACCTTCTCAGGATGCTTCTTGTCTACATATCCCTCAGGTTGCTCCATATATATGGTTTCATCTAGATAGCCATGTAAAAAGGTTGTCTTGACATCTAGCTGTTGTAACTACATGTTAAACATAGCTTCCATTGATAGCACAAGCCTGATTGAGATGTGTTTCACCACTAGAGAGAATATCTCATGGTAATCCACTCCCTCTTTTTGTGAATACCCATTGGCAACTAATCTTGCTTTAAACCTTGGAGCCTCTGTTACTGTGAGTCATGCTTTCCTTTTAAACACCCATCTACAACGAATAGGTTTTTGTGTCTTGACCCTATCCACCAGAATCCATGTGCAATTTTTCCTTAATGAGATCATCTCTTCATCAGTGGCAATTACCCACTTATCTCTATTTGGATACTTCATTGCTTCTTGATAGCTTCCTGGCTCTGCTGAACCTCCATCTTCTGTGAGAAGATAAGCATAACCAGCTATATCCTCATCTTCTTCTTCATAGACTTCATAGTCTTGAAATCTTGATGGTAGACGTATCTGTCTTCTGGGTCTATCTCTGGCTAATTGATAGTTATTCAGATCCTGTGACTCTGAGGATTCTTCTTGAGCTTCTGTGAACTCCTCAGATTCACCTTGTTCTTGTTCTACCATTGCTCCACCTTGAACTGAGCTCTCAGTAAACCTGTTACTGCATGCAAGATCAAGGCAAACAGACTAATCAGTAGATACAAATTAGTAATAGAAGATAGATGTGTTTGCAGTTCTTTAAACATTTGATCTTCTTTGAAAACATTGTTCCTGCTGACTACACACTTCTTCTCCTCCAAAATCCATACCCTGTGTCCCTTAACTCCTTCTGGATACCCTAAGAAAACACCATTCTTGGCCCTTGGATTTAATTTACCTTCATCTGTGTGTATGTACACTATACACCCAAATCTTTTAAGACCAGCCAATGAAGACATTGAACCAGTCCATAACTCTTCTAGCACACTAAAATTTATTGCAAATGATGGTGTCCTGTTGATTAGATAGATGGCAGTACATGTAGCTTCAGCCCAGAACTGAACACCAAGGCCACTCTCACTTAGCATACTTCTAATTTTATTCATGATAGTCCTATTGAGTCTCTCTGTAACTCCATTTTGCTGTGGAGTGTAAGGTACTGTCTTCTGCCTCACAATTCCTTCTTCTTTGCAGAAGTTATCAAACCTCTGATTACAAAATTCAAGCCCATTATCAGTATGCATCTTCTTGACCTTCCTTTCTGATTGTGTTTCTACCATTTTTTTTCCACTCAACAAATTTCTCAAATGCTTCATCTTTTGTCTTAAGAAAATAAACCCATGACTTTCTTGACCAGTCACCTATAAAGGATATAAAGTATTGATTCCTTCCAATACTCATGGGTACATTAGAAGATCCCCAAAGATCTGAGTGAATGTAATCTAACTTGTTATGAGTTACATGTGCTTTCCAAAAACTTGACATGTGTGTCTTTCCCTTGACACAATCTTCACATAACTTAAGTTCTGTGACTACATCCTTGCCAAAATATCCTTTTTTAAAGAGATTTTCTAGATTCTTTTGACCTACATGTTCCATTATGTTGTGCCATAACTGTGTTTAATCCTTTTTAGGCTTTGATGACTTAGATGCTTGTTTCTCTGCTGTAGAACAGATACCTGTAGATTGTGCTCCACCTTGTAACATGTAGAATGCATCACTACTTGTCCTTATACCTTCCATGAAAACCACATCCCCTTTCATAACTTTCAGAATACCATTTCCACCCCTGAATTCACATCTCCTGTGTTCTAGCATACCCAGTGAAATAAGGTTTCTTGAAATCTCTGGCATATACCTCACATCATGTAGGAAAAATGTAGAACCATCCGGGTTTTAAAACCTTACTGAACCTATCCCTTTAACATCAGATAGAGTACTGTTTACCATCAGTGCCGTTCCTAACGTTTTGAAGACCGCAAGCTCGGAAAAAAGGGCCGTTTGTATATTTTCATAATAATTTATTAATTAATTAAACGTAAATATAGATAATTAAATTGTTAAATTTTTTTTTTAAAAGATTAGAATAGTTCTAAGGCAAAAAAAAAAAGGAAAACAAAAGAGAAAAAAAAAGGAAAACAAAGGAGAAAAAAAGGAAAACAAAGGAGAAAAAAAAAGGAAAACAAAAGGAGAAAAAAAAAACAAGCATACAAAAGGAAAAAAGATGGTTGTGTTCGTGGGGAATGGGGATCGAACCGTCAACATGTGGACGCACAAGTAGAGCACCACCACTAGACTAAAGGAAACTCGTGTACCTAAAGGCCGGTTTATTTTATATAAAAACAAGGACCGCACGCCCAAGCTTGGCCAGCTTGGGCTCAAGGCCGGGCCTGTTTACCATTTTAACCCTTCCTGATTCTAACTCATTGAACTCAATGAACACATCTCTTCTAGATGTCATATGAAAAGAACATGTAGTATCTAATACCCATTCATGGAAGTCATTTTCTGATTGTGTAAAATTTACCTCAGATGCCACAAGTCCTACTAGATCTTGTGCATCTTCTTTAGCAATAGCAGCTTCACCCATGTCACCTTGGCTCTTAACCTCGTTCTTTTAAAGCCACTTATAACATTGTTTCTTGAAGTGCCCCTCCTTACCAAAAATCCAACATATCTTCTTGCCATCCTTGGATTTTGTCTTGTTGTTTGCTTTACCTTTCCCAGACTGATTACCCTTGTTCACTGACTTGACTTTGGTGTATAATGCTTCTGAAGAGTTCTTGGATCCAATGAAATCCTTAAGTTCCTTTTTCTTTAGATCTTGCAGAACCTACTACATCCTCCATCTTGATTGCTTCTCTACTGTACTTCAATGTTTCCTTTAGTTGATCGTACTTATGTGGCAAAGAATTAAGGAGAAGTATGGCCTGTATTTCTTCTTGAACCTCAATGCTTACATTACTAAGATTACCAATCAACCTCGAGAAATCATCAATGTTTTCATCTATGCTTCGATTATCCTGCATCTTTAATGAATACAACTTCAATTGAAGGTGAACTCGATTTGGCAGGGACTTCATGGTGTAGAGACGATCTAATGTTGCCCACGTTTCAGCTACCGTAGTACATTTCTCGATCTTCCTCAACACATGATCACCAACATTCAGTAGTATGAGATTATTAACATTCTCGCATCTTTCAGCTCGTGCTTCTTCATCTGCTTCTTTCTTCTTCTTGACTTCAGGATCCTTCTCTTCATCTTCTTTCTTCGAAGCTTCAACAGTTCTTTCTACTAGAACATCCTTCAATCCTAAGACACTCAAATGAGCATACATCCTTCTTCTCCATAAGCCAAAATCTCCTGTGCCATCGAACTTGTCCACCTCCAACCTTGAGCTAGACATTGTGACCGCTATTAACAGAACAACCGTGAGTAAGATCTTGCGATCTTGATCCTTCTTGTTAGCGCCTGGGCTCTGATACCAATTTGTGAGAATCAAATCCAATTCTCCCTTAGATTCACAACCTCACCTACACTCTTTTTGTTAGTCGTAATTTTGAGTAAACAATGAAATTGACCTAGAAACTAAGAATACCAAGATTTAACGAGTTTGGGATATGATCCCTACGTCTCGTCGAAGGTAATACTCTGGAATCCACTATCACCGGCTCAAAACCTGAGCTCAATCTCAGCTCAACCTTCTTCTCTCTCTCGGTTTACAACAAGCAAAACTTCAAGAAGAATAATTTAAAAAAACTTAAGCTTAATGGCTTTATAAACAACCATTTTACAAATGCTCTTGTCACGTGCTTCACTAACAAACTCACATAATATACTAACAAACTAACTAATCTTCTAACCTTCTAAGAGAATGAGAGACTAATACATTGAACTAAAATACTTTTAAACTAAGGTAGATGAGTACATTATGACACTTCCAATAGATTTGTATTAAAAATTTAAATTAAAAATAAGTTGGAATATTTTAATGGACTTAACAAAAAATGATTTATCATCGATAGTGACAATAAAACATAGACTTGGAAAAAGAAATCATTTATTTATTTAAAACCATGTATTTGAAGTATATATATATGAGTACATAATTATTCGAAGGTTAGTTTAGGGACTATGAAATTATTTCAATGTATAATAGATTATATGAGTAATCAAAAATTTATGAGGTTATTGTAGCTATTATATTTAATATATCAAAACTACTGTTTTCTAAATCGTGTGTTATTTTCTTATAGCAGTTTCATATTTTTAAATTAGTTTTAATTAGCTATAAGTCCAAATATTGGGAGTTACAAATACGCTTGTAGAATAAATTTCAAATAAAATGTAAAACAATTCTGGCTCCTCTAAATACGTTTTAGTTATGTCAGTTTTTACTTTTTAGTTTAATTTGCTTAGGTATCATACTTTTTCATTTTTTAGTAATTACAAAAAGATAATGGCATATGATGATGTAATCATTCACTACTAAAAACCATTCATATAATTGTCGCAAATAAGTATACAATCTAGTCAATAGTAATAATAATAATATCTCACCAAGACATAAAAATGAGTAGCGAAAAACGTGGGAGCTCAAAAACTAGTTCACTTGCATAACAACTTTTACAAAAAAGAAAAGGAATGAAAGATGAATCGAGAATGAGAAATTGAAATGACGCAGGTAGTGGGCGTTGTTAGGATTCACCAAATAGTTAGTTGCCACTTCTGATGATTTCTTCCTTAAAAGATTTGTATCTTGTGAGTGCTTAGTGCATGTATGAATCACCTACTTGTCTTTTTATTTAGTACATACTAATATAATAATAATTAATTAGTACATGTACAAATACAATCTTGATTCGAGGGAGGGAGGGACCCATCAGAGTTACAATATAGGTGCCGACTAGTATATATAAGTGGTTATATTTAGAGACAAAATATCTGGCAAAGTGCCAAGAAGACAGAGTTTGGAATTGCTGCTCTACAAATTGTTCATCCACAAAAGCTGAAATAATAATATATATAAAAAAAGAATGAGCAAGCAGACAAGAAAGGTCCCCACTTTGTTTTAACAAATAACCACAAATCGAAGAGACAAAGCAGTTCGACTTACGAATCCTCATCCGAGAGAATGCACCGATTACTACTGGAATTTCACGGCGGCGGGAATGAGACGAGTAACGGCGGAGGAGGGTACCTGAGGGACATGAACTTTGACGCAAACATGGTGATAATACTAGCGGCTCTGCTGTGTGCGTTGATACTGGCGCTTGGTCTGAATTCTATTCTACGGTGTGCGATGCGATGCGGCTGCGGTTTATTCATAACGGCGGCAACCACAGTGGAACGAAACGGATTGAAGAAGAGAGAATTAAAGAGGTTTCCGGTGGCGGCGTACGGGTCAAGCGAGGTGGAGATAGCGGCGACGGAGTGCGCTATCTGTCTGGGAGAGTTCGCGGACGGAGAGAGGGTAAGAGTTCTTCCGCCGTGTAATCATAGCTTCCACATGTCATGCATCGACACGTGGCTTGTGTCTCACTCCTCCTGTCCTAACTGTCGGCATTCGCTCATAGACATCCACGTGGCATGATCACTTCATTTCTTTAGTTTTTGGTATCTTTAGGTTCAGGTAGGTTTTGTATACGCCACGTAATGTAATCACATACATATTTGCTGTTATTCGACGTGAGTTTTTATTTTATTTTTTACGGATGAGGCCGAATTGTTTGGGCCTTGGGCCCATTATCAGAAGTACGTTTTAGGGGTATCTTGGAAACGGCAAATGTTATAACTTAAGAGGTAGTGCCCACACTGGTGAACTGAATGGTGATGAGTGATGAAGAAGAGGTTTGGACGCTTAAAGTGAATGTGAGAGTCAAAAGATTCAAGTTAAAGCTCTTTCTTCTTCAGAACCGATTCTCTTTTTGGAAGCTTCATCGATTATCATTCCTCGTTAGATTTCGAAAGCATCATCTCAAAATCGA
Source organism: Iberis pinnata (assembly GCA_900406425.1). Taxonomy (NCBI): domain Eukaryota; kingdom Viridiplantae; phylum Streptophyta; class Magnoliopsida; order Brassicales; family Brassicaceae; genus Iberis; species Iberis pinnata. Next base: position 10,436 of record OVBE01001238.1, on the reverse strand, counting down.
ATCTAAATCTCCAAAACCCAAGTCTAGATTCGGATTCCTGCGAAGTTTTCTTATACCTAGGCGGAGAGAAGTGAAGTCAGAGAAGAAAATCTGGGACTGGAATCGATCGAATAAGGCAATAATAGGAATGTATGTTGTTGGATTCGTCGTGGGTGTGGCGGCTCTCATCAGCTTCCTTAATTAATAGGTTTTTTTAATAATGCTAAGGCCCATTATAGAGAATTCGGCCCATTACCCAATCGTAAAAAAGCCAATAAACTGGACCCTTCCTTATCCCTCAGTTCTGTCGTCGGAAATGGCCGGATTATTATCGACTTCCTTTTGCATTGCTTCGCCATCACTGTCTTTCCCCAACCAATCTTTGCGGATTTCGTCCAGAACCAACAGATGTTCCAGTTAAGTTCATTATCTTACTGACAACAAGTGTGAGATTATTTCGCTGAAGCTGTTGATTTGTTGCAGGGATCTATGCTTTGTCTAGCAACGATATCAAAGTTGGAACCAGTATCGAAGTCGATGGTGCTCCCTGGCGTGTTCTTGAGTTTCTTCATGTGAAACCTGGAAAAGGTGCTGCTTTTGTGAGAACCAAAATCAGGAACTACGTCAATGGTAGCACCGTTGAGAGAACCTTTCGTGCTGGAATTACAGTAACCAACCACCCTCCTCTTCACTTGCTCATGTAATTTTAAATGGAAATTTGGAGACAATCTCTTATTTGTTTTCAGATAGAGGAAGCAAATGTGTTCAAGGAAACAAAGCAATTTACATACAAAGACGGCTCTCAGTTTGTGTTTATGGACTTGGTATGTTAACATTACAGGATAATGTCATGTTTATAATGGCTGGTTAAGTGGTTATTTATCCTTTTTGTGGTGGTGCAGAGCAGTTATGAAGAAACACGTCTAAACGAAGCAGATATGGGTGAAAAGACCAAATGGCTGAAAGAAGGAATGGACTGCAATCTGCTATATTGGAAAGACAAGGTTATCGATTTTGAGCTGCCTATTACAGTTCAGTTAAAAATAGTTGATGCTGATCCTGGTCTTCGAGGCGACACTGCACAAGGTGGAACCAAGCCAGCCACACTGGAGACAGGTGCAGTTGTTAATGTACCGCTCTTTGTAAACGTAGGTGAAGATATAATGGTGGACACCAGAACGGGTACCTACATGAGTCGGGTGTGAGTTATGCATGAGCATGAGTGGGTTCTTCACTGAACGCATAAATATGTAATGTGAGATGAGGCAATTATATATTATACATATGTGATTACAACCGTCTGGCTTCTTGATGAATTATTCTTGTCCAAGACGAGATATGACCTTAATAAAATTGATGTAGTAGTGATAATTAAGCAGTGTCAAATCATTTTTATTATGAGACTTTTTGTGAAATCTACCATATTGTCTATAGATGTTATGTATTTTTGTAGAAAATACCATAATATGATGGCATGATAAAAACCAAATACATCATTTTCCTATATCATTAGAGGTGTGTTAGCTACTGCGCAAAAGCTGCAATCAATGTCATTAATTAGTGACAAAAAGTGACTAAGCTCCACAGTGTGTAATAATCATTCCACACAATTAATATGACTAATGAACTTCTTTGTGAAGCTATGCTGTTGCCCAGGAGAGAAGAATTTGGAAGGTAAGCTCCTTCAAATTTTGTTGGTATCTTTATCTTTTTTTCTGTTTCTTAATTTCCATTCGATGTTATACTCCGAATTTACTTGTTAGAGGGTTTTATATATGTGGACAAAATTTTGATGTTGTGTGGACTCTTATGTGCATAGGTAGTTTGTAATGGACGAAACCGTAATTGAAACAACATAAGTGGGCACAATTATTATTATTGATTGTGTAGTGGATTAGAATTCGGTGGACAGAACTATTAATAGATTTTGTTATCGTAATTGTGTCCATCTATATACAGTGGACAATGTTAAATATGACTATTGACAGCAGAGTGGATAAGAAGTTAGTAGACAAAACTATGTAGATGTTGTCTTACCGTAATTGTCTCTATGCTGGACACATTGTTTAGCTGTTTATATTCCTTGCAAAATTTGTGTGCTAAACATTGTTGTTTATTGTCCTTAAATATCAGAGAGAGACATCGTGCTCGACGCAACTTCACAACGTGTAACTTACCCACACACAAAAGGGCAAGTTGCAAAAACCCAATATAGAAGGATGCAAGAATTTGGGGTAATCTTCCACATGTATTTTTTATGTATAGTTCTGGTATATGATGTATGAACACAATGTATTGCATCAGTTTTTGTTATGTTATGAGCATGTGTGTTATGACTTGTGTACATGAAATATTGAATCAGAAACCAAGTCAAGTAGACATAATATAGTACGATACTTTGACATATTTATTGTCCATTCATAACGATAGAGAAAACAATAGTTTTTTGTTTGTGAGATGGTTTGTAAACTTTAAGGTTATAAAATTCTTGTCCATGGTGGTAGTGTGCAACTTATGATCACAATGGAGAAAACTGATATGATGAAAGTTAGTATGCCAGTCGATTATGTTTACATACTTTTAGTGGACCATACGATACCTTTATTTTAAAGTCTAACCGGAACATAAAAGCTTGAAGTAACTAAAAATCATCCTAATACATATAAACAGCAATACCAAGAACATAGTAAATGTAGCATGATTTCGAAGCAACAAATCAAACAACAAGAGTTTGTCTAAACTCCTTGATATTACTCGGTTTTAATGCATAATAGTGGGCATTTATTTCTGCTATTCTGCATTATTCCGAGTGTTATTTGGTAGATTTTCAGGATTCTAAGTGTTCGGGTCGAGTCGGAGCAAAACGAAGCATTTCAGGAGATTTCAGGAGATTTCAGGAGATTTCAGAATAATTCAAAGATGCAAATAAAGTGCACGATCGGGGAGGTGATATGCCCGATCAGGAAAATGATCCTGGAAAAGTCCGAAGAAAGAGATCTATCGAGCAAGTGAAAGATAGTCGAGCAATTATGTGAATTTCCCGATCGGGTAACACTATGCTCGATCGGGCACATCCCCCGAAGAAGATTCGAAGTTTTCCAAATTTTAATAAAGTCCTCAAGCTTATCCAAGTTTTCCATATTTTATTATTTTACTTTTTCAGCTTATAAATACATTGTGATTTAGGTTTTTAGAACCAAGCTTTATTTTAGATTTTGAGAGAATTACTGAGGGAGAGGAGATTCAACCTGTATTTGAAGAAGATTTCTGAACCTTTATTATATACTTCTATTTTAATTATGTGTTCTTCTTGGATATTGAATTGTGTATGCTTTGCAATGTCTGAGTAGTTCCATAGTTAGGTTTTAGGGTTTCCCAGGGAAGTCAGAGTTTGATTGTTATATTTGTCATAAGGGGATAATAATTGTTAGGTTCTTAGTCTAGACTTGTTATTAATGCATACATTAGAGTAGCTAATTAGTTCATTGATATTAGACTGATAAACACAAAAATATTTGGTTTAGAAGTTGGATCTAGTCTAGATGAATAAATGATTTTGCTTGCGAGAGTATTGTCTTGATTGCTTATGAACAATTGAATCTGAACTGTAATGCATGATCTATTATTTAAAAGACAGCGAGAGTTCGTCTCTGATAATTTAAGCATAGGGTTTAATACTTCGAGAGGAGATTATTCCATCTTTGTCTTTCATGTTGATAACTATTTTCAAAGAAAACTCATGAATGATAAATTGAATTTTAATCCTGATTACACGTGGATTCCCTGATGCTTGACGCTTTTATTTCATAGTTTAAACCGTATTCTATTTTGCCGTTTTGATTCACTACAAACAAACCTTTATTATTTCTGCTTTAGCTTATTTTGAAACTGAAACTGAAACGTGTACTTATGGTCTCTGTGGATTCGATACCTATATTTTGCTACATTGAACTGTTCTCTGCAATATTTGTTTTAGGAATTAAATTCTAGACCTATCACTCGTAAATCTCAATGGCGTGGTGATAACTCACATTACCAACCGTTTCATCAGTGAGGCATGAATAAAAGAGTGCATATTTTTGAGTCAGGACCAAAGCATTTGTGTTTGACCACCTATTTACACATTTACACACATGTTTCTTGTCTACCTACCAATGCAACTTTTCCACTTGTTTGTCTTTGTTCTTCTTGTCCACCTACTTCCATATCACCAACTTGCTTAGGTTCCTTGGAAAACAATATGTTTATCCACATATTAAATTATGTACATCCTTCACATATCTAAGTATTGATGTCTCTGCATTTTACATATTTTAGGAATGCATTTATCATCATTTTAGGCTCATCTAGTTTTCAAAAGGTTGCATCCATTGGCTTTCTTAGTAAGTTTACGTTTTTAGATAGTTCTGCATAAGCATTCACATACATGTGCATTTTGGGGATATTTTAGGTACTTAGGGAATTTTCAGAACATCATGGACAAGTTGAAGAAGGAGAATAAAGTTCCAAGATCAAGCAACTCGACGACGCCAACTCGAAGAAACCAACTCAACGAAGTCAACTCGACCAGACGTGCCGAAGCCAACTCGATCACAACCCGAAGCCAACTTGATGACAACGTGCCATCACCAACTTGATCTGTGCTCTTTAAGAACAAGTCAAGCATCCTGCTCCATCACCAACTCAAGCACAGATCGAGCTAAGCTCACCCAAAGCCCAACCAAGCACTACACTCGGCCATGGAGCTCAGTTGAGCTGTTCTTAGTCATATGAGTGTATCTTGTTATTCCTTAGGTCAAGTTTGTCAATATTGGGCTTGTTATAAGCTTAATTCAAGACCTACATCTTTCATGAAGAAGTAAAGCCCAAATTCCTAAGGAAAAGGGCTGAAAGGTCGTCGTATTTGAAGAACATATAATCTGCCCGAGAAGTTCGACATATTGATAGTATATGACGCATAAATATTTACCCATACGACCATTATTTGTGATCTTGGACTTTCTCGAAAGCTAACTTCAATTCCAACAACTCTTATGAAGAGGTCGATTCCAAAAATATAACTGCAAATGCTTGTAAACATTCGGTTTCAACCAAGAAGTCAAACTCGATCAATGAACTCGACCACCAGCTCGAGTTTAACCCATCCGAAATTCTCAACTCGACCACCAACTCGAGTTCAATCCATCTGGAATTCTCAGCTTGACCACCAGCTCAAGTTCAACCCATCCCGAATGCACGACTCGACCATGACTCGACCACGACTCATCAAGCCCATCTTCATCGCGAATCTTAATCGAGTCTGTGACCAAGTGACCAACTCGACGTCAAATCGATCACTTAAATTGACGTCAACTTGATCTCAACTTGACGTTAACTCGACCCCTACTCGATGACCCCGACACGATGACTCGATGACCCCTACACGATGGACTGGATGACCCCTACACGATGGACTCGATGACCCCTACACGATGGACCCGATGACCCCTATAGTCCCGACTCCATCTCGACTCGCCTCCAGTTCAAGTGAGACTTCTTCATCAAAGATCAAGTTGAACCACATGCATATTTTTATCATTTGTATTTTAGTGGGTTAGATATTTACTTAAACACTATTTAAGCACTAAATACGCTTCCATTTGAACATATGCTTAATTTTAAGATTTATTTTCTGTTCTTCTTTTAAGTTTTTTTTCTGTTTTTGCTTTTGAATGTTCTTGTTGATCAAACCAATATCTTTCATTTAATCAAGTTTCCGTTTATGATTTCTTTTGATTTATGTTTGTTTTAGCTTTAGAATCACGAATATCTGGTGCATGTTGATCTTTCACTTCATTTTCTGGTTTTGATCACCGTTTTCTGGGTTTTGTTCTTGCAGTTTTCTGGGTTTTTGTTCTTGCCGTTTTTGATCATCATTTTCTGGGTTCCTGATCTTCTTGTTCTTAAGAGTTTGACATTTTGATCCTGATGATTCGTTTAGTAGTTTTGTTTTCTGGTTTTTCTGATTGCATGATCATCATGAGTAGTGAGTAGTTTCTCAGGTCTTTGAGGATGGGGTAGATTAAAGCTGAATCCTTGAATCTCCTAGATGTTTAAGCTTGATTGTCCATTTTCCCTTCTGTTTCATTGTTCTTACTGCTTATTTCTCTCTGATCAATTGAAATCTGATCTTAGACAATTTCCACACCCAAAAGGTGTCTGAACAAGGTGATTTAAGAGATTTACATTCCTAACCCAAGAGATTGGTTTTTTAGGGTGTTTATTGAGCTGAACAGATTATTTCTTCATGCCTGCTAGGTAGTGTTCTGTTAACTAGAGTTAGGTCTGTATATTGCTTAGTTTGAGATCATCTATCAAGAGATTGAATTTAATTGTTTATGAATCTTTTGTCTAGGGATTAGCTCTTGCTTGAGGTATGTTAGGCATCTAGGTAGATCAAAGAGGATCACTGATCAATTACCCCAATCCTTAGGAACTGTTTTTCTTTGATTTCATTTTATTACCATCTTCTCTTCTGCTTTGCGTTTACTTGCTGTTTACTCCTTATTTTTTGTTGATACATGATAGCTTTTATGCTTTGTATTTTTACTTCTAGTTTGTTATGTTTGCTTAGGACTGTTAGTTAACCCTTTTTTATTTACTTGGCTTGAATTAATAGATCTAATTGCATCTAAAGTGATTAATAACTTCACTTGATTGGATTGCCACCTATTAAACTACAATGATATGATAGTGTAATAGGAATTGACACGTAAAAATCCTACTATCAACTTGGCGTTGTTGCCGATTGGGTGTTTGTTTGTTACATTCTGGATTTTGAGTCTATTGAGATCAAGTTCGTTTTTACACACATTCTCACTTTGTTTTTCTTTGTTTTCAGGTACTTACAACACTAATTATAGTGTATGAACTTGAGAAGCAGAGGACCCACTGACTTACTTCCACTCGCTGACGATATTCAAGCTCTTGAAAGGAAACACTCTCGAGCTAGAAGGGAACAAGAACGTTTGGAGCACTTGAGGCGGTTGGATTTGCCAATGGAGAATATTAACAACAAAGTACCTCTTGGTGGGCGACCTATTGATGCTGATGATGCACCAAACATACACACTCAACGCCATGGGATTGCTCTACCAGCTGTGACCAACAACAATTTTAAAATCAAGCACAACTTGATAGCGCTGGTTCAGGTGAAGAAGTTTCACGGACTGCCAATGGAGGACCACCTGGATCATCTTGACGAGTTTGACAGGCTCTATACCAATATAAATGGAGTGAGTGATGACGCTTTAAATCTCCGTCTTTTCCCTTTCTCTTTGGGTGACAAGACACACCACTGGGAGCAGGCTCTACCTCAAAATTCCATTACCTCTGGGAATGACTGCAAGAAGGCTTTTCTTGCCAAATTTTTCTCTACATCACGAATAGCAAGGTTGCGAAACGATATCTTTGGTTTTGCGCAAAGGAATGTCGAAACATTTTACGAAGCATGGGAGAGGTTCAAGGGGTACCCTGCAGTGTCTCCATCATGGTTTCAGCAAAGAGTCACTTCTTAGTACTCTCTATATATGAGCTCTTCCCAAGATCAAGATGTTACTTGATACATCAAGCAATGTGAGCTTCCTGAACCAAGCTGTTGATGACGGTTGTGAGCAGGTGAAGAACTTAGCACCGTCCGGTGGGAACTATAATGACGATTATGATCGCACTCCTAGGGTAGTTCTGATTCCGACAATGACAGAACTAGGAAGGAAATGAAGACTTTGAATGATAAGTTGGATAAACTTCTTCTTGCACAACAACACCAAGTGCACTTTGTTAGTGAAGAAGAGCAATTTCAAGTTCAAAATGGAGTGACTGCACATCTAGAGGAGATAAGCTACGTCCAGAACCAAGGGGATACAACAGAGGCATTATCAATTACATGAACCCCAATCTCTCTTATCGAAGCAATAATGTCGCAAATCCCCAAGATCAGGTATATCCCCCACAATAGCAACAACAAGGCAAACCTTTCATCAATTACGGTCAGCCATAGTATCAGGGATTTATCCCCAAGCAGCAACAACGAGGGGGAGCACCTCCCAGTTTCACCCCTTAACGACCTCCAACTCTACCTTCCAACATTGAAGCAATGCTACAACAAATTCTCCAAGGTCAAGCAAATGATGCAATGGAAACATCAAATTTTTTTGTTGAACTCAAAAATAAGATGGACTCCTCATTCACTGCTATCTATGCAAAAATTGAAGATTTAACCTCAAGGGTGAACTATTTGGAGAGCATCACTACCCCTACTCTAAAAACAACTAGCCAACTTCCGGATAAAGCAATTCCAAACCCAAAGGACTATGCACACGTCAATGCCATATTTTTAGGAAGTGTACCAGCTACAACTGCTGCAAAATTGTCCTACCGACATCATTGAGGAAAATGAGATTCAAGTTTGGGGGAGCTTGAGTCTAAATGGAGCTGAAAATGAAGAACCTACAAAAACTAATTCTCAGAGGTTATCACAGCCACCATCAATTTCCAGAGTCAAGCCAAGTCCAATTGAATGACCATCTGCTACGCAAAAGAAGAACACACCTTTCGTTCCTCCACCTTATATTTCGAAGTTACCATACCCATAAGGGTTCAAGAAGGAGATAACAAAGAATACCCAGCAATATTTGAAAAGTACATGAAGGAGGGTGAAGCTTAAGGAATATTAGCACCAAATGATGACTGCAATGCCATAATAACAGAGAAGCAAGAAGATCCTAACTCATTGACTCTACCATGCTCACTAGGTCCATTGACCTTCAACAAATGACTATGCGATTTAGGAGCATTCATCAACTTGATGTCTCTCTCTATTTCCAATCAGATGGGGTTCAATGAGTATAAAACCTCCAACATATCTCTGATTTTGGCTGACAGATCCATTAGGAATCCTCATGGACTCTTGGAGAACTTTCTTACCAAGATTGGGAGTGTAGAGATACCCATAGAGTTCATGGTTTTGGATATAGACAAGGAACCAAAAAAATCCATTGATATTGGGAAGGCCATTCTTAGCTACGGTTGGAGTTGTGATCAGTGTCAAGAAGGGCAACATCAAGTTGAACTTGGAGAATGGTCCAAAGATGATTTTCAATATCAAGGAAAAAACAAAGAAGCCAACAATCCAAGTTCAGTTATTCTCTATCAAGGAGATGAATGAGGAAAATCATGAAGATGGGTACTCGAGCAGCGATTTACTGGAGTACGAATTGATGAAGGACTCAAACAAGGTTTCAGAGCATAAAGAAGCAACTGAGGGTGTCAAAGAATCATATGTAGGAGTTTTTTCAGAATTAGAGGGAACCAGAAAACTAAGGCTGGAAACTAGAGTGAGAAAACTGCCCACTTCCGGAGAAGCAGATTATGAGCTCGAGCACCAGCTTGAGCACATCCCACCTCAGCAACCCACTTCGGGCACAACTTCTTCTGAAAATAGTTTTGAGCTTCAAGCCCCAACAATGAACCTCAAGAGTAGTGATCAAGTGTTTCTACTCGACCCAAGGCTCAAGCATTATCCAAGAGATGTGAAACCAAAATGCTCAAGGAACTTCATAATCAAGGAGGTTCTACTTGATGGAACAATCACACTTATTGTACAACATGATGAGGATTCGAAAGTGAATAACCAAGCTAACCCAAACAATGGTGGTTGGATAATTCCAGGAAGAAAACCTGGTGAAGGAACCTCGGTTCTCTTCGGAGAATCGTCTTAGGTTTACTAGATTTTAAACAGGAAGTCAAGCTTAGTGACTTTAAACAAACTCGCTTGGGAGGAAGTCCCATGTCTATCCTTGTACATAGAATTTTTTTTAATCATGTTTAGTTTTTCTTTTAACATTTAAGTTTTCATTTGGTTTTGGCGTTGAATCCTTGAATCTCCTAGATGTTTAAGCTTGATTGTCCATTTTCCCTTCTGTTTCATTGTTCTTACTACTTATTTCTCTTTGATCAATCGAAATATGATCTTAGACAATTTCCACACCCAAAAGGTGTCNAGGTGATTTAAGAGATTTACATTCCTAACCCAAGAGATTGGTTGTTTAGGGTGTTTATTGACTTGAAAAAATTGTTTCTTCATGCCTGCTAGGTAGCGTTCCATTAACGTGAGTTAGGTCTGTATATTGCTTAGTTTGAGATCATCTATCAAGAGATTGAATTTAATTATTTTTGAATCTGTTATCTAGGGATTATCTCTTGCTTGAGGTATGTTAGGCATCTAGGTAGATCAAGGATGATCACCGATCAATTACCCCCATCCTTAGGAACTGTTTTTCTTTAATTTCATTTTATTACCATCTTCTCTTCTGCTTTCCGTTTACTTGCTATTTACTCCTTAGTTTTGTTTATGCATGATAGTGATAGTAGGATTTTTACGTGTCAATTCCTATTATACTATCATTGTCATTGTAGTA
>OVBE01001237.1:0-38526 GCA_900406425.1 Iberis pinnata | reverse complement strand
ATATAAGGAACATATTTTTCGGATTTCTGTAGAGCATTCAAAAACGTTAGGCCGACACTGGCAGAATCAAATGTATTAAAATAAAAATACAACTGCAATTGCAAATGCATATGTTACAATATTTTACTATGCTACAATTATTTTCTAGTGATATGAAATAGTTAGAGATCTCCTAAGATAATCTCATTCACATTAAATTTAATTGATATTACACAACCCCAACTCCATATTGACTTATTCTCATTACCTCTGTTTTCTGGACGTCAATTGCATGTTACCTTGTTCTTCACAAATATCTTTCAAGTTATGGTCGATCTTTGCTGCTCCTTTGCTTGATTCGAACCATTTTTGTTCTACGTAGATAATCTCACACAACTATGAATGTATAAAACAAACATTCCCTTCTTAGCTTCCTATTTTGTTAGCTTTGAAGATCAACATCACATACCATATTTTAAAAAATGTTAAACGACCACACCTCAACATCCTCATATATATATATATATATATATACTACCATAAAATCCTACATCTTAGGATTTTCAAAGATCTTCATAATCAACTTTCTCAAGTTTATCATTTTTCAACATAAAAGAAAAACATATATTTATCGTGTTTATACTTATCAAAAATATATAGTAAAAGGAACGAAATTATTCATCAAGTTGATAAGAAAATGATAGAACCTCCTTGGTGAATTCTCAAATTCACCTTATTTTGTTACACCAATCAAATTGCCACCTAGGATTAGTAAAAAAACATTAAATGATTAGTTCCAAAATATAAATCATAAACTCCAAAATATAAACCATAAACCTCAAAATATAAACACTAACCCCAAATATTAAACCTAACCCCAAAACATAAACTCTGAACCCAAAATATAAACCCCTAACCCCAAAATATATTTTGGGTTTATATTTTGGTTGTGGATTTATATTTTGGGGTTAGGGTTTATATTTTGAGGTTTAGGGTTTATATTTTGGGGGTTAAGATTTATATTTGGGTTAGGGTTTATATATGTGTTTAGGGTTCGGGATTTATATTTTGAGGTTTAGGGTTTATATTTTGGGGTTTAGAATTTATATTTTGGGGTTTTAGGGTTTATATTTTGGGTTAGGTTTAATTTGGGTTAGGATAATTTTTTGGGGTTTAGGGTTTATATTTTTGGGATTAAAGTTTATATTTGGGGTTTAGGGTTTATATATTTGGTTTAGTGTTTATATTTTGGTGTTTAAGTTTTATATTTTGGGATTTAGAATTTATATTTTAGAAACTAATCATTTAATTTAATGTTTTTTACTAATCCTAGGTGGCAATATGATTGATGTAAAGAAATGAGGTGAATTTAAAAATTTATCAAGTGGGTGAACCCAAGTTTTGTCCATAAGAAAAACGTCTTGTTATTCATTTGTATCTTTCTCATAAAATCTATGATTAAAATATCTGCATAATCTTCTTGTAATATTCACGTCAGAAAATCTCTGAAAACCTGTTACACTAAACTACACGATCTTGCTGCTCAATCAGTCGTCAAATCTTTGTGCCATGTCAGCCATCCACGTATATGATCACTTCTCAATCTATTGTCGTGCCACATCAGCAACCTCTTGTGCCACGTCAAAATATCTTTATTTTCAAATCTCACACAATATTTTATATTTTTGTTTTTGAATATCTCTCAGATATTGCATACAATCTTAAAGTATAGCGCCAAATCCAAAATAGTAAAACCTCATGCCACGTCAACACACACCTTGATACGGATTTGATTCGTTAATCTCATTAGGTTGTTGCTTACATCAGCTCGTTGATTCCATAAAGCTTGTACTCTATAAGTTCATTGATAATTTATGGGATTACAATTTTTAGAATACTTTTATCTTGGTACTGGTTTTATCAATTTTAATATTGTGCTTTTTCAACATTGTACTTTAAAAATAAAAATGTAGTTGAAATCACTAAGTAGCTGGGTTAAATTTTTGAGTTAGAAAACAGAAGAGCACGACTACATTTAAAACATATGTGTTGATATTGCACCATATTCCTAATTAAATATTTTTGTTACTGTTTTTCAATTTAAATATAGTGCAATAATTCCATATTTAAGCCCGAACCTAGTAGAACATAACCAACCACTAAAAATTAGAGTAATTTTGTAAATTATGTACTTTTTATTCTTTATTTTGAAAATGGGTATTTTTGTATTTAAATTTGAGAAATACCTATTTTAAATTTTTATTTGGAAAATATGTATCTCTATTCATTCACATGAACTATTTATCATTCACACAAAGAATTTACTATTCACATAAATTATTCATCATTCGCATAAACAATTCACCATTCACACGAATAATTCACATTCATCATTCACAAACAATTCATCATTCACGAAACAAAAAAGTATCTAAATACAAAAAATTTCAGTAAGTACCCTCTAAGAAAATTATAAAAGTTTTTAGTACGGCCTATTACCTAATTTTCTCTAAAAATTAACTCAACCAATCCAGGTACAATGGTAAAAGAGAATTCAGAGATTAATTAGACCGGACCAAACCGTAATCAATTGAAAACCAAAACCTAAGTTGACAAAGGAAACATGCTGCCAACACATACTCTTGGACTGCAGATCGCTGAGATCTTCATTTCAACACGGAGAGGACAAAAATAAAGCAACGGTGGTTGGAACCACCAACCATCGACCACATGCAAGACTGCCGAGACAAGAGAAGAGAAGACTGGAGGGGAAGGGTGTAACACCCGCATTCCAAAAATCCTGTGAAATTGGATAAACCGAACAAGTAACTGAAATGTGGAAATGGTTGAGTTTAATGAAATGGTATATGGAAATAGTTATTAATTAATTAAGATGGTATTAATTAAATGTAATTGTATTACATTTAACTAAATTAAAGAAAAAGAAAGGAGTTTAATTAAGAGGTTGGGAGAAAGGGGAAGTTATGAAAGAGGAGAAGAGAAAGACAGTGAGATACGCATGAGAAGGGGTAATGGAAATTATAGAGGGAAAGAAGGAGTTGTACGTATACTCTTACCTAATCAAAGGAAGTTATAAAAAAGGAAGTAAGAGGAGATATGATATTCATTAATCAAGAATAATCATGTGACAAAGAGATTTGTTTCTGACTATAGAGATGATTATGAAAGGGAAAGAAATGAAAAGAATTGAGAAGAAGTATTATAAGTGTGAGATTGAAGAATAATTGTAGAGGTTTGAGGAAATCCATGAGCCACACGTCATTAGATCAAGGAAATGGTGGTTTAAGTTATGGTCTAAGCTAATTCACCATTGTTGGATAGAAATAGAGAGATAGTGGAAAGGAAGAAGAAAAAGACTCATTGTTAACAGTTATGAGTTGAGGTTTTGTAGACGTATCTGGAATAAACACAAAGAATAATAGGCCACATCGTTGATGGGTATGGATAGAGTACATGTCAAGGAGGCTATAGACACAAACTGTGAGGTCATCGGAGTTCTGATATGCTCACGGAGTTTGTTTCTTCTTTCACAAGAAAACATATAAGTTATGTTTTATAAATCTGTATCTTTAAACTGCTCTAAGTTGGGTACTTTGAGATAACGTTTTGAGGGTCAAAACATGTATGATCATGATGAAATTTTGTGGTGATACAACTTATATTCAAGGGTGGGGTTAAGAATTGGACGGTTGGAATTGGAGATATGTTGAGGTTTCCGGACTGTTTTAGCATGGTTAACTGCAGTTTTAGATTTGATTGATTTTGTGGAAAACAAGGTTTGGACGGTCTAGAGAGATCTAATAGGGTTGATATTTTACAGAGACACTTTAGACTCACTATTGTAGCTTATGGGCAAAAGAAATCAGAGTCAGAGCACATAAAACATGTAAAGTCATGTTATTATAAATGGTGCGATGAAATGGTATATTGAAATTATAACTGTTCGGATCACACAGGGTGTGAATCCGATACTAATAAGGCTGAATGACCAATAATCCGACCCATCTCTCTTTGTTATTTGGTTATGTGGGGATGGTTGGTTGCGTGACTACAACAATGAGAGGTGGTGAAGATAGTTAATTGAGATTGTTGAAGAATGAAGTTTTATCGGAAGATAGACAACATATTAAGTCAAACTTGTTCTCATTCCAAGGTATGTGTTAAGCTAGTTCTAGTTTTATTAATTATCTAATGAGAGTGTATGATAAACGAGGAAGAATTAGTATGTCACGTTATTAGTACGAATATATGAAAAAAACAAGTGTAGTTTGGTTAGATAAAAATAAAATCTCAAGGATATTTGGTTAAAACTGACGGGGTTTGAAAATTTTCCGCCTCAGATTTAGAAAAACCGGGTCAGGGTGTTTCAAAGGGCCCACGATGACCCTAATTAAATTTTGTTTAAATCTTAATTAATAAGATCCCAATTAAATTTTAATACCACCGGTGAAGATCCTAATTAAAATTTAAACAAGCTGATATGAAAAAGATCTTAAAATACCAGTTATATATCTTGTTTTTAAAATTATCACATTATAAAAAATCTAAAAACTCCATAACACGTATTTTATTTTAAAATCTGAAAGTTATTTTGCACTCTTTCTATACAACTAACTTATTAATCTTAAGTTTAAATCTTCTTTTAGTTTTATCTAATTTTTTGTTTGCTTCTCTTTAATAATATTGTTTTCTATAATATTTGAACTTATAATTTATTAAGCACGTAAAAGATGTCGGTATATGACATTTTATGGATAACGTAGAAGTATGATGATTTCTTATTCGATTTTACTTTGAGTGAATCTATGTAAAAAATGAGATACGAATTGTAAAGAGACAATGAACCAGACATGAGTGGAGTAGAACGAAGAGAGTTACAAAATTGGCAATGATTTTGGATTTTACTCTTTTCTTCCTCTTCTCTGCTTTTTGTTTGATATCAAATCTTGTATTCTTTTCCATAACATTATTTTTGTTTTCTAAAAACACTTTAAAAAATTTTCAATATATTCTTGCTTATAGCAAAAGTGGCTAAAAACCGTTAAATCTCCATCTGATAATGTCCAAGATTCTCTGGTAATCAATATGAATCCCACAAAAAAAAAGTATAATTAAGACCAATGACATATCTGAAACATGATTTTGTTGCGTTTTTAACCAAAGCTAATTATAGCATCTTTATTATAAGTGATATTACATTAACTTTGTAGTACAATAATTGCGTTTAATTGTTCGACATTTCTGAAACACATGTATCCAATCTACGGTTGTGTCGTGTCGAATTGGATTTTCAGTGGGAATATTAGTGTTAACATTATATATTTTGACGCCTTTATCTTATCACTAAGAATGTTAAAAAGAAAAACTTGTAACCGTTATAATATATCTGTTATAGTGAGTGAGTACATATATACTATAGAAAGTGAAATTAAAGTAATAGAGATAGAGCCGTGCAGAGATGGAAGAACCATAAGTAACAAAGAGATCAATCAAGATGACAATTCAATATTGATTCACTATAGATGAATTTGCTAATCATGAAAATAAGATATGCCATTTGCGGTTAGATTTGTGAGGACTTTGGTAGATTATATTTGTTTGTTTCTTTCCAATCTAAGTTAGACTTTTAAACTTAGACCTTAAAGAAAATATATTATTTCGTCGACTTATAAATTCCGCAATTTCATTTTAATGATATAAAGCTTCAATTCGAATGATAAAGAGGAAAGTAAAACAATATAATATATCATGTTACAAAGTTGGAGTGTATGAGTCATCGCTCTTTGTGCCCCATGTAAACCTCCCAATCATTACTCACACTCACTTTATCTATACACTCTAACAATATATTATATACCATATATATATGCATATGTCCTATATGGTCATATATATATAATCTATGGGTTTTATTTTAAAAGTGTTGTTTCTATGTTACTATCTGAATTTATAAACTTAATATAATGTATAATATATGTTACTGATTATATGTAATATTTATATACATGGGATATATATGATACTAAGAAACAGGGAAGGATAAATCATTAGACTATTTTGAAACTTTTAAAAGTAAAGAACTTTTCAAAGATTAGTTAGAATTTATTATTCCAAAGAGAAGAAAAAAAAAAAAATAGAAGATTATTTTATTATATTTAATCTCAACTAATTAATTAGATGTTGACACATATTAGGTTCTTAAGAAATTTAAAGTTATATACTAAGAACTAGTTTTTTTTTCCACATTTTTATTAAGAACTCCTATTAAAAATCTCTATGGGAGGTATTGGAGGTGGTCTTAGTCACTAAAAATATATATGGTGTCTAAGAAACGATGGGAATGATTATTTTCTTCATGCGTGTCTGAAGAAATATGTACGTTTTCTATATTAATTGTGTTTAGATTAATTACTAACAAAGTAAGAAGTAAAGAACAACCAACTGGGTCAAATACGGGGCACTGAATTTTTCTTTCTTCAGAAAATGTTTGATAACCTTAACAGAACTGTGTTGCAATTTATTTCTAACCGCATTATGTTTTTTAAGAGTTAGATACCAATGAAAAAAACAAAACATAAGTCTTTATGAATTTCCATTCATGAAATAAACATTTCTCAATAGTTACATTTTGTTACTTTAGTGTTTTTGTCTCCAATCAGATTTAGCATGAATACTTTTATGAAAAACACTCAAAAATATCCAAATTTATAAATATTAATCACTTTAATATACAAACTATTAGTATTTGACTACCATCTTAAAACATCAATTTATTCTGGTTGTCATTAACACAAAATATATTGTAATCACCGTTTTAATACTTGAACTTCTTAAAATTAAAATTTTACTTGATTCAAAACGTTAACCATATTTAAGAAATTTATTCCTGTTTCCCAATTAATATATGAACTATTAAATTTGTATAATTTGATATATATATATATATATATAGTTTAAAATAAATTTTCACTTTAATAAAATTATTAGAACAAAGTTTAAAAATGTGAAATAATTATGTTATATACCTTTACATTATTTTGAATAATGCAAAAGATATTAAAGTAAATAGAAGAATTTCAAAAATATCATTTTCATCATCACTCGTTTACTTTTTTTGTAAAAACAACATCAAATTTTGAATATAGACCAAAACATGACTTTGTCTAAACACATGTTTTGCCTTAATTTTTGAGTGTTTTCGTTCTGTTCATGTTAGAATTATATTTGTTCGTTATAAAGCATTTCACGAGTAATTTGAGCAGAAATTTTCAAAACTAATGAAGAAGTGTAAGAAAAATGATGGTGGTTTCAACATTAATATTAGGGAAATATCAATAGTAAAAAAATCTCCATTATTCCAATTTTGTTCACATCAATATAATATACAATACATAGTAGTATTTATGTTGACAAAAAAAATGTGTATCATTTCACACATTTTCAATTGTATTGTAACAATTTTATTAACATGAAAATAGTTTTTAAAACAAAATATTATATTATAAAAATTTGTTCGTTCATGTATATATTTAACTGAAAAGTCTTCATAGTTCATGTATTGTTCGAAAAAGTAGAAAATTTTGATAAATATCGTTAACTCCGTTAGTTAAAATTGCGATTTCAAAAAGTCCAAATATTAAAATAGCAACCACAAAAATTAATGTATTAAAATGGCAACTAAAATAATTTGTATTAAAGACAAATGTAATAAAATTTATGTATTTTCAAGTTTTTTCCCTACTTTTAATACCGATTCAACCAACTGACTATGGAACATTTTGAACTTTCTTTAAGAAGTTGGATTATTTTGATATATTAGAAGTGTAATTTAGCGCATCAACTAGAGGGATTTGCTCGTGTCATAAGGTTATAGCGGGCGGTTCCTTAGCGGCGATCGCGGTGGATTGTGAGTAGGTTCTTTCGGGTCGTTGCTGACGGCGTTGACAACACACAAAATTTTGATGGTTGGGTCTCTCAACTTCATCCAATGGGCTTCCTCGGCACACTCGTTCTGTTGGGCCATCCACTACGTCTGTTGGACCCAATTATAGTATTGGGCCATAATCTTATTTTGTTGTGTTTAATCTTTGTTATCACTTTTTGTTTTTCTTATCCAAATAAAAATTTACTTAATTGTAATAGGTCTAGGCAATCAATCTATTATGATCGATCTTTTGTGTCTATTTTTCGATACGATAGTTCACTGAATCACCGTGCAACCATGATTAAGGATATACTCTTCTCTAGGTTATGTAAACCTAGTTATCATCCTCCCGTTGTGGGAGTGGTTCTCCTTTTTAGGAGTTCTTATTTAGTTTCTATGTTATTTCTTTTTAATGTGAGGTCAGTTATCCAATATGGGTATGTATTTCTCCGCGTGGAATCCGTTTTACTCTTCTGATGAAACTTTTGTTTAAGATTTAATATAATTAAGTTGATAAGAAAGTGTAATTTCTTACACAAAGAAAAGAGTATGATTGAAATTAAAAAGATTATAAGAAGTGTTTGTCTTAATCATTTTCTTATTTCGACTCATAATTTGAAACGATAAGCGTTATATATCTACATGCATCGGTAGCGCAATTAAATACCCAAAAACTAAGTCTCATATGTTACTAATTAATTAAATATTGCTTTGTTAAAAAAACTCGTTTATAACGTATAAACATGCTTCCTACATAGTACTCCATCCGTTTCTGAATATTTGATATTTTTAATTTTTCACAAGTATTAATAAAATTATCTTTTACTTCTTCTAATACTTATTGATGAGTTTAATAACACTAAATATCATCTCTCTCCATCCACTATTGGTTAAAAATAAAAGTAAAGTCAATCATTGTGAAAAACGATTTTCGATGCCATAAATATATATATATATATATATATATATATTAACTTTAATCTAAAGCATCAAATATTGTAGAACAAAGAAAAAAGCTAAAAATCATCATTTTAGGAACGAATGGAGTATATAACATACAGAAAGGACGGTTCGATGTGATATTCGTAATATATAGCATACAAAAAGAATTTGTATGTAAGGTTTACGACCACTTTTTAATAATCGCATATACTCTTTCAGCATTAAAAGATTGATTTTCGGAAACCAATTGGTTGTGGTCTAGTGGTTACCACATTTAAGGAGGAGTCACTCTGTTGGTCCATGTCAGGAATCGATTTCCTTTAACTGCAGAATTGCGAAATCCTTCCCTTTGACCAGTAGAATATGGTGTCACGCTTTAGATCCATTAGAAAACCTGGTGAGTAAGATATTTTACACTATCACTCACATTGTGAAGAGATTACACTACAAGAAATATGTGATTTCTTAGAGGTCAAAAACGCTATCGTCGGATACCATAGAAGTTAATTAAACGCTCTCACAGCGCCCGTCATTATAGGTCTGACACTTTAGATAGCGGACTTAATGTATGCTATAATTATCAAATTTACTTTTGCGTTCTTCACGATGCAATTGTTTATTTTTATATTAGCGTCGTATATTTTTAGTAAATATTTTTAATAATAGCTTTATTTTTTTAACATTCAATAGCATTAGATTTGTATTATAATTGGGTTGCATCTATAGTAGTTTGTTTTACAAATATAGAAAACTATTTGTGTTATTATTTTGTTGTAATTATCCGAAAATTAATATTATTATAGTTATACAATTGAATCAGTTTTGTAATTATAATTTATTTTGAATTGTTTTTTAAATAATAATAAATTAAAGTTCAAATAATTTTATTATATCCATAAAACATTTTCATGTTTACAATAGAGTAGCATTTCCATATTGTAAGGTATCAACCAATAAAAACCATTAAACATCACCAAGACTCTTTCAATCTACTGCCAATAACCCTTCACAATCATTCCTAACATATATACTACCATCATCAGCATCTTCACTTTCCCCATCATCTATTTCTTGGATAGGAAATGGTGTCCCAACTAAATCTTCATATGTTTTTAACTCATGATAGCATCTAGGCGGTGTTCTCATTACAATATACTAATTTCAAGAATCATCTTCCTTATAGTCGAAAAATAGTTTTGCTTGAGTTGGTAAAACGAATGGATCTTTCAAATATGTTGCTTGGTTCATATTTAGGTTCACAAAAGTGAAACCATCTTCTTCATTTACATCATTCTCTTTGTTGTCCCAATTGCATCTAAACAACAGTACTTTGAACATGTGGTAGTCTAGAAGTAAAATCTCATTTATCACTTAATATTACTCGGTTTTAATGCATTATAGTTGGTATTTATACTTTTATTTGGAATTATCCGAGTGTTTTCCTTTCAGTTTTGGCATATTTAAAGTTTTTAGGTGTTCGGAACGTTTTGGATGCAAATTGGCATATGCAGATGCAGAATCCGTCATACGGGCCAGAAGTTTACCAATGTTTTAATATATTCCCATGGATGGATTAAACTGAAATTTTGAAACAAGATATCCACGTGAGTTAGCTTTCATATGGAAGTGGTTTGAAGTCAATCTTTTTCTTCAATCAAAAGTTATGGCAATTTTACTGAAGACTGGTCAAGCTGTCTCGCAGAAGAAGGATGTGCAGAACGTAAAAAGAGATCGATCGATTCAAGAAGGGATTGATCGATCCAAAGCTCCTGGAAACTTACGTAAAAATAGATCGATCGGTGCCTAATTGAAAATTTACAATTATACCCTCAAGACTTATCAAGATTTTTCCTTATTGGTTTTATTTTATTTTTATTATTTTTAGAACTACAGAAGTCCTAGGCTTGGTGCTATTTTCATATCGTATGTTTTATTTCCCAAAGATTTTACAGAGAGACGGATTCTGACCTAGTATTTGGAGAAGAATTTTGAACTTTTTTATTTTTAATATATTGATTTGGTTTTTGAATATGTTTTTTTCTACTATGCTTTTTGATTGCTTAGATATGTCTGATAGTCGCCTTGTTAGGTCTTAGGGGTTTTCCAGGGAAACCAGGAATTGACAGTTAGGGTTTAATTTGTTAGGTTCTTAGTCTAGACTTGTTCTTAATGCTTGAATTGGATTGATCACTTAAGTCATTGATATTATATTGACAAACACAAAGGGATTTGATTTAGAAATCTGATATAGTCTAGATGAGTTAATGTCATTCCTTGCGGGAGTATTGTCTTAGATGTTTATGAACATATCGAATTTGAACTTAATGCATGATTGAATTATCTAAATTCAGCGAGAGCTTGTCTTTAGTAATTCGAATATAGGGATTAATACTTCGGGAGGAGATTAATCTAGTTTCTGTCTTTTGAGTTGAGAACTACTTTCAATACTAAATCATGCATGTTAACTTGAGCTGCAAACCTGAATACCTGCGGAATTCCCTGACGCTTAACGCTTTAGTTAATTGATTTATATCGGCTTTTATTTACCATTATTGCTTAGAAAATAGTTAAACCCCCATCTTTTTATTCGTCTTAGCTAGAATCAACATTGAACTGAAAGCCGCACTATCTGGTCTCTGTGGAATTCGACCCTAGTCTATACTACCTAGATCTGTTCTCTACAGTTAGATTTAGAATTAAAACCCGAACCTATCAGATTTTTGGCGTCGTTGCCGGAAACCAATACAATGAAGCATATAAGCTGATTGAAAATCTCGCTACAAGTAACATCAATCGATGTTCTGATTATGATAGTAGAGAAAGATCATCTAGTTCAGAATCTTCTGAGCTTGCAGAGGTAAAATGACTTCTTACTCAAAAAACCAGAAACATGTCAGTTTCACTGAAGATGTAGAGAAGATTAAAGCAGATTGTTTTGCTATCAAAGAACCATAACATGTAAAAGAAGTGAGCAATGTCAATAGCCAAAGTCAAAGAGTATTCAATCAGATATAATCCAGGTTTCAACAAGGGTGATCTCTCAGGGAGAAGCACTAATGTGGCAAATTCCCAAGATCAAGTGTACCCACCTCAACAGGATAACTTTGTGCAGAATTCTAGCTCATGTGGTTACCAACAACCATCTAAGTCAGCGTTTTAAAAAACAGCCACACCTCAACAAGACAGCAAGATGGAACTAATGCTCAAGCAAATTTTGGAAGGTCAGAAACAATCAGAAAAGAACATCAATGTCAAGATAGAAAGCATGTACAATGACTTAAACAACAAATTTGAGTCATTGTCTACTCATGTGAAGAAGCTCGATATGTAGGTCGCTCAAACTGCAGAATATCTAAAGAGATAAATTAGTGTCTTTCTTGGGAAATTTGAAGACAATCTAACATTATGAAAAAACCCAGACACTTCAGATCGATCGATCCCTATACATGGATCGATTGATCCTTATGAAACAGGGAAATCCGGAAAATTAGATCTATCAATCCCAGTTGGATCGATCGATCCATCAGACATAAACTAGAAAAGCTTAGAGATTGATCGATCCCTTCATGGATCTATCGATCTCTCTCTCCAGACTGTAACAACTCTATTTCGAGCATATAAACCCAAAATTCTGTACCCGGTTGAGCCAAAAAATTCCAGAACTGATCTTGAGGATAGTGAGATAATATGTAAGCCACTGAATCCACTGAGAAGACTTCAAAAGATGCAAGATCCTGGGGAATTTATAGTTCCTTGTTGGATCAATAAAGTGGAATTCGAGGACTCACTCTGCGATACATGTGCTAATGTGAGTGTCATGTCAAAGGCTATTGTAGAGAAATTGGGAATCTCAGGTATTAAACCATCTAAGACATCCTTCCAGCTTGCTAATGATTCCACTATAACTTTGAATGGATTCATATCTGATCTTTTGGTACAAGTTGGAGGTTATCTAGTTCCTGTTGATTTACATATCTTTGAGATGAATGAGGATTCAAATATGCCACTAGTTCAAGGTAGACCTTTTCTAGCATCTGTAGAAGTTATAGTTGATATGCCTAATCAGTGTATCTCCCTTACCAAAGTCAAGAATATATTTTTCTACCCGGCAATCCCTCTTAAAGGAGCATCTAGAATCACAATATTGAAGGAAGAAAAGATGGAGCATGAATTTCATATCAACCCTCATCTTAAGGATGTGATAAAAGAAGTCTTGAATAGAGAATCTTAAGTATCAACAAGGAATGAACTCAAAAAGGTCAAAAGCAAGGAGCGGGTGCACTAAGAGAAGGTCAAGAAAAGTTTGCAAGTGATTTTGATCTCTCAGGCAAAAGATGGAGATACGATCGAGTATAGGATGAAGAGAAAAGGTACTTCAAAGTCTTTCTCAAAGGTTAGAGCCTTCTTTACCTTAGATCTTAAAGATAAGGTAAACGATGTGGCAAATAATGTGATGGGGAAAGTTCTGAAGTTGACAATATCTACACTTGGACCTTGTTATGGAGCATCTCTCGATGCTAACACTACCCCAGCTTAGGACGTAAGTTCGTCAGCTTAGGACGTAAGTTCGTCAAGCTCGTGACGTTAAACAAGCGCTGAGTGGGAGACAACCCACTATTTGGTGTTTTAAATTAGTGACTTCGGTTTTGAGTCAATTTAGTTTTAGTTTACTAACTTATTGATTTTTATTTTTGAGTTCTTTGAAATTTAGGAAAATATCAGATTCCGCTCAGAGGTACATACCGGTCATTCCCTGCACCGATTGATCGATCTAAAAATCATGTACAAGGTCGTATGTAGAGTTCGATCGTTCCTTCTGGAGATCGATCAATCTCCTTTACAAGTAAGTTCCGAAAGAACCTTGCACTCATGTTTTTGTCATTTGTCTATTAGTCTAGTCTTATTCCTTCTGATTAGCTACTAACCATGGTTTGTGTCTTTTTGGATGTTTCACCATTTTGATGAAAATTTTCAAAAATTTTCATCTTTGATTTAATCGAATCGAAGGAACAATGACCACAATCCATGATGATTATTAGCCTAGTGTGAGTTTAGTATTTATTTATGTTGATTACTGACTTAGATTAACTGCTGCGTTTAGGATTAGAACCCACCCATTGACTGATTTATTCGATTTTAAAATTATGGTCTTTTGGATTGTTGATGATTTGATACTAGCTTTGTTTGGATATGACTTAATTTGATCTTAAATTCTCTTGCTTATGGTGTTGGTAATACTTTAAAATCTAGATACTTTTCTCTTCAGTTCTCTGTAAAACTGACAAGTTCTTTCACTATGATCAGCATCTTTTCTCTCCTTCCCTTCAATAAAAAGAAAAAAACGGTGAAAAAAGGATTGAACAACGGACCTCGAAGTACGTTCCCTCATCACATAAATCGTCTGATTAAAAAAAGGAATATTAAAAGCGCAGAAATGCGAAGAAAAGAAAAAAACGCAGAAAGAAAAGAAAAGAAGTGAAAAAAGAGGGAATAAGATCATGATCATAAGCCGATTGATGCTCTATTTGGTATGGGCGCTTTGATAGAAAATGTATTTAAGCACATTGATACCCCATAGGCAAGAATGCACATTCTGTAGTTAATTGAATTTAGAGAGCTAGTTGAAAAGATTTGATGGTTTGATTGATTTTGGATTTAGAGTAGAAAGCATGTTGTTAGTTAGGTGGAGGTGAACAGTCTATTTGCAGTGATTGTCTAGGAGTAGTGTCTTTTAGTTTTTGATGTATGAACTTGGGATTGCTGAGATTCTGAAAGTTCATGTGTTGTCTGGTTTCAAACCTCTTCTCTATATATGGTTTTTGCTTTACTTGAGGACAAGCAAAGATCTAAGTCTGGGGGAGTTGATATTACTTGGTTTTAATGCCTTATAGTGGGTATTCATAATTGATATTTGGCATTATCCGAGTATTTTCCTTGTATTTTTGGTATATCTTCAGGTATTTAGGTGTTCAGGATGTTTTGGATGCAAATTGGCATATGCATATGCAGAATCCGTCATGAGGGCCAGAATACCAATGTTTTAAGATTTTACCATGGATGGATTAAACTGAAAATTTGACACAAGATGGCCACGTGAGCTAGATTTCATATGGAAGTGGTTTGAAGTCAATCCATTTTTTCAATCAAAAGTTATGGCGATTTTACTGAAGACTTGTCAAACTGTCTCGCAGAAGAAGCATGTGCAGAACATGATAAGAGATCGATCGATCTAAAGCTCTTGGAAACTTACGTAAAAAGATATCTATCGATCCCTAATCAGATCGATCGATCCATGTGGCCGAGAATGAATGAAAATATTCCAAAATTACAATTATGCCCTCAAGACTTATCAAGATTTTTCCTTATTGGTTTTATTTTATTTTATTTTATTTTATTTATTTTTAGAACTATAAAAGTCCTAGGCTTTGTGTTATTTTCATTATCGCATGTTTTATTTCCCAAATTTTTTACAAAGAGACGGATTTCGACCTAGTATTTGGAGAAGAATTTTGAACTCTTTTATTTTTAATATATTGATTTGGTTTTTGAATATGCTTTCTTCTACTATGCTTTTTGATTTATTAGCTATGTCTAAGTACTCGCTTTGTTAAGTTTTAGGGGTTTCCCAGGGAAAACTACAATTAGGGTTTAACATAAATGATTGAATTTGTTAGATTCTTAGTCTAGACTTGTTCTTAATGCTTGAATTGGATTGACCACTTAATTCATTGATATTAGATTGATAAACACAAAGGGATTTGGTTTAGAAATCTGAAATAGTCTAGATGAGTAAATGTCATTGCTTGCGGGAGTATTTTCTTAGATGTTTATGAACATATCGAATATGAACTTTACGCATGATTGGATTATCTAAATTCAGCGGGAGCTTGCCTTTAGTAATTCGAATATAGGGATTAATACTTCGGGAGGAGATTAATCTAGTTTCTGTCTTTTGAGTTGAGAACTACTTTCATTATTAAATCATGCATGTTAACTTGAGCTTCAATCCTGAATACCTGTAGAATTTCCTACCGCCTGACGCTTTAGTTAATTGATTTATATCCGCTTTTATGTACCGTTATTGCTTAGACATTAGTTAAAACCCCATATTTTTATACATCTTAGCTAGAATCGACATTGAACTAAAAGTCGCACTATCTGGTCTCTGTGGAATTCGACCCTAGTCTATACTACTTAGATATGTTCTCGAAAGTTAGATTTAGGATTAAAACCTGAACCTATCATCACTCTATAATATATAAGCATATCAGCCACTTATCTTGTATCTCGTACACTCGATCAACACATACTAAACGCTTGATAAGTTACTCCACTGTCTTGTGTCTTCCGCTTAACCGCATATGTATGAAATCTATGCCTATTACTGATAAATCCTTTATATTATAAAGCAACATTTTTTGGCCTAAATGCCAACCATCTTATCTCCTTAGAATAACTTTGTATTGAGTCTGAATGAGTCTGAAGTAGAGAAAACATTAGACTCAGAAAAACAAAGAAGCAACAAGTGACACATTTCAATAATTGGCAATGAAGACAATAACTCGGAGAAACCAATATCTATGTCTTTTTGAAAAAACTAATACTTTGCTTGAAGCAATTTCATATTCACAATTCGTGTTCCAATTTAATAACTAATGAAAATAAACTTTAGTTAAGATGTAACCTTCGTTTTTACCCATTGTGCAAAATGCTCAGCATGATTCGTCTGCAACAATGTTTCATTTCTAGCACATCTATCATCAGTAGATTGTAATTCTTTCAAATGCATCCTTATTTGAAAATAAAAAAGCAATGTGCTTTTGAATGTATAATTGACATCCTTATTAAGATAATGGGTAAACTCTTACTACATGTAAGGATCCATAGAAGTCATGTTCATCAGCACATAACAATGTGCAATATTTCTATCTTTGTCGGAAAGGGTGACCTCTACACCCTTTTGTAGTGGTCTACCTACAACTACCACTCAATCATCCTCAATGTCTTCGTTCTGATTAACTGCTCCTTGAACTAGTACTGAATTTTGCAGGAACTCTAAACAAAATGCAATGCATTCTCTGGCTAAATACCCCTCAGCCTTATTCTGACCTTGCATGATTCTTCACATAAGCCTTTAGTGTTTTCATGTACCTATAACTCAGTCAAAATATATGAATACTATTCAAACATAATTATAGAAGATAAACTAAAGAAAATGATTACATTAAACCTTTCAAAAGGATACATCAATCGAAAGTGTACTGGTCCTCCCAAACGTGCCTCTTTAGATAGATGTATAGGAAGGTGGAACATTATATCAAAAAGGGATGGAGGGAAGAAGCGTTCTATTTGACACATTAATTGTTTCCACAAACTTGGTTTCCATTGATATAAGTTTGTTTGGGTCATTGTCGTTGACACAATTTGTTGAAGTAATTGCATAACATGTTTATGGCGTTCCTAGGTGCTCTATGTAACAAACCTCTTAATGCAGCTGGTAACAAGTTTTGTATCAGCATATGATGATTATGCGTCTTCAAATTACCTATATTTGGAGTGTTAACAGAAATACTATTTGAAATATACCACAATAACCATCAAGACCTCTGAAATTAGATAACCTTTTGCAGAAAATGGTCTTCTCTAACTTCGATAACCAATAAGATGTTGGAGGTAAGTAAGTTTTCTTTCCCCTAACTTCTGTGTGCAAGTAATTTATGATTCCAATATATTTTAATTCTTGTCTCGCCTTTAACTCATCTTTTGACTTAGCAGTTTGCATGAGGAGAGACAAAATAGCATCTGATATATTTTTTTTCTTTCTACGTGCATCACATCAATATTGTGACGAACATACATATCCAAACACATGAATCAATTAAACGTTATGCATATTATAATACAACAAGCAAAGATTATAGTTTAGTTAGTGTGCTTTACCTTCCAGTAGGGGAGTTTAAAGAATATTGATCTCTTCTACCACTGCCATAGATCATTTGATTATGCACAATCTTATTCTAGGACAATCTCATCATCTAACATATCTTTTCTTTTTCATTTTTTTCTGTAGAGGTCTTTCAAAATCATTCTTAAATATTTTTAATGTTTCATATATTTCAGCACCAGTTTGTATCCTACTAGCATTCCCCTTTTCAATAATATTGTCAAACCAAGCTTTCTTATATATGTAAGGATGGCCTAGAGGTAGTCTTTTTCTATTTCCCATATACACATACTTCTGGCTAAACTTCAGTCACCTAGAAGGTGTATCATTTCCACATACATTGCAAGCTTGTTACCCCTTCACTTTACATCTGAACACTGTCCCTAAGGCTGGATAATCACTAATAGTCCAAAACAGTAAGGCTCTAAGTATGAAACTTTCCTTAGCAAATGAGACATACACTTGAATACCTCCAGCCCACAAATCTTGTAAATCATTTATTAATTATGCTAAGTAAACGTCTATGTTATTACCAGCTGGTGGACCAGGGATCAAAAAAGTCAACATTATATTCTCAGCCTTCATATACATTGTTGGAGGAATGTTATAGTTCACTAACAACATTGACCAAGTGTTGTAATTGGTGTTTCGAAGAGAGAAAAGGTTCATCCCATCTGTAGAAAGTCCAAGTCTTAGATTCCTTGGTTCAACAGCAAAGTCTGCCATGACTCGTTCACTTGTACCCAAGTTATAGAATCAACAGGATGCCGCATTGTACCATTATCAATAGCATTGGTAACAATCCAATGAACATCTTCAACCATCTTTTTAGATCTGAACATCCTCCTAAATATATCATTGATTGGAAAATATCAAAGTATCTTTGCTGGAATCTCTAACTTAATCTAATTATTGTGTTTATATATTTCTCATCTTGAAACTTTCCATCTTGGACAACTTTCTAGCTCTTCAACTCCTTCCTAAAGAGTAAGCAATCATTTTTGCAAGCATGAATATTATCGTAACCGAAACCAAATATCTTCATAAACTTTTTAATATCATATATACTCTTTGGAAGAACATTGTCTTCAGGTAGCATGTCATGAATTAAAACCAATAACTAATCCAAGTAGTTCTCTAACAAACCAGTCTTAACTCTAATTCTATATAGTCTCATGATTGATGAAACCTTTGAATATTTGATGCAATTTAGTTACAATGTTACAATGGAGTTTAAACTTATTTTAATTTTTCCTGAACTCATATTCTTCTATTGGTTCATCGTCATCATTTGTTTCTCCATTTTTATTCATCTTAATTGAATTACCATCATTCTTAGTTTTAGATTCAATAGTAGTGTCCTTTGTATTAGATCTTACTTCACCATGAATACTCCAACAAGAACTCTTATATTTTGTATCCATACCCCTAATCACTAGATGCCAACTATTTTTTATAATTTTTGATGGCGTAAATTTCGGCAATCTCTACATATGCAAATCATTTCAAAGAGATTACCCAATCTTCTTGCTGATGAGATAACGATATTGGTTGCTCCTTATGAGTATTCGGGACTAGTCCTATATGTTGAATAAAAAAAAAGAATAAGTTAGAATAACTATTTCAGTCAGCGATTAAAAGTTAGCTCGAGAGATCTAAGTACATAATACCTTTCTAGTCAAATCCACGACTTCTCCATGTGAAAATATGTAATGATTGCATATTAGGTTTAGAATTAAGAATATGGAGATGACAGATTAGGTTTAGAATTATAAACTAAACCTAAAAATAGAGGAGTCTGTAATTTTTGCGAAAGTTTCAGTTTCCCAGCAAAAGAAAATAGAAAGGAAAGAACGACTCATTTCGAAGAAATTAAGCTGGCTAAAAATATCCAAAGGTGTATGATGCATCTCGTTTACTATCTCCGCCTCATCTGTTCATTGGCAAGTTTTTATATTAGTTTTTCAAATGATATACAAAATGTTAAGCTAATAATAGAAATAATGGTATAAATTTAAAAGAGTTCTTACAAATATGTCATGCTTATACAAATTAATATTCAAATTTTATCCCTATATGTTTATATATTTTAAAGGTTGTAAAGTATATGAGATGAATTTGATCAGTTTAGAGTCTAGTATATGAGATAAATTTGATCAGTTTAGGGTCTAGTATATGAGATGAATTTGATCAGTTTAGGGTCTAGTGTTAAGGTTTATGGTTTTAAAACAACTCAAATTTGAAACCTAAACAACTTAATAAATTGTCAAAGGTTGTTGTATATTCAAAGGGTTAGGGTTATAAAGTATATGAGATAAATTTGAGAAATATTAGTTATAGGTTCAAACTTCAAAGGGTTTAGATCAGTTTAGTGTCTAGTGTCAAAGTTTACGGTTTTGAAACAACTCAAATTTAAAACCTAAATAATATAATGTAATTAGTTTTGTTGTATCATTTTTAATAAACAATCAAAATTTGTTGTAAGATTTATTTTGTAGGGTTTAGGGTATCATTTTAATAAAATGTGAAAATTTGTTGTAAGTTTAAGTATTTAGGGTTTGGAGACAAATTGTATCATTTTAATTTTTAATAAAATGTCAAAATTTGTTGTAAGTTTTAGTATTTACTGTTTAGGGACAAATTGTATCATTTTAACTTTTAATAAACTGTCAAAATTTTAAGCAAGTGTTAGTATTTAGGGTTTAGGGACAAATTGTATCATTTCAATTTTTAATAAACTGTCAAAATTTGTTGTAAGTTTAAGTATTTAGGGTTTAGGGAGAAATCATATCATTGTAATTCTTAAGAAAAAGATTAACTTTGTTGAAAAAATGTCAAAAATATTGACAGTTTAGGTTCGAAAATTTATAAACACGGGTAACAAAAATAAAATTGTTCAAGAAATAGATTGACAACAATGGCAATCACAAGATCGACCTCATAGCTTCGACCTTCAGAATGATAGGGTTGATCACCACATTTGAAACGTTGTTGAAGTTAGAGTGAACCGTTACATTACCACTGTGGCGGTGAAGCCTCTAGAATCGGATTGCACAATAGGTACCACCATTTCGATGAAGATTCGAATTCAACGCAAAAAAATACTCGACATATTGACCAAAAGCCTTGTAGTCCAGAAACCTACGAGTAAAAAAATACAGAAAATCCAATCAATACACATATACAACACAAAAAATCCAATCAATACACATATACAACACAAAAAAATCTAATCAATGCACATATACTCACTCTCTAAACACTAATTGGCAATAGAGCATGAACAACAAGAAAATACTGGCTTCAGTTATGCAGACATGTAGCCACAATCTAAGCCATGAAAACTACAAGTACCGGATACAAGTTGACTCGGTGATAGCCTCTACATGCATGATTATGGTGAAAACTGAGAAAAAAATGTGTGGCATCGAACAAGTGTTCCAGAACAGCGTTGAAGGAATCTTCACCAGAAACTTCGATAACTCGACCTTCATACATCTGAGATGTGTCCAGATTAATGGAGGGAAGAATAGTGCATTGGATGTGGTTTCCAAGGTAGTCAAAAAGTATGAACTCCTTCACGGTTCCGTGAGGGTATAATCCCTGAAATTTTCTAACAACCTTCAGCCGAAACTTGTCTTCGCACATGCCAGGGTAGAGATCATAAATCGTTCGAAGATCCATGGTGTTTGTTGAAAGTACGATAAGATAGAAAAAGTAAGATTACAATCTTCTATGGAGTTCTTCATGCGAGAGAGAGATAGAGAGGGAACTAAAGGGTCACGTCTTAAATGAATTTATTTGGCATCAATTATTTGATTTCTTTTTATTTAAGTCAAATAGAAGAGAGGCGTCTTTTTAGGTCTAATCATGGTTTCTCTAAAATTTTCTCGTAGGTAATGATTACATGCGCTACATGTTATAGGTTTCATATAGAAGTTGTTATAGTTTATTAAAAATTTATTATATCTCTTATATTCTCAATTTTTTCTTCATTAATTGTTCTACTATGTTGTGATCTTTGTCACTTATGCTATAGATATGGTTATGGTTAAAAAATTTAAAGTGTGCAGTGCTTAAGTACTTATATATCAACCATCCCTAAGACAAAATTAACATTACAAATTGTACCAATTAAGTTGTAGTTGTTGTTCAGTGACTTATAGGTTCAAGAAAATACAAACAACATTGTTTGATTTGCTTCAAACAAACAATAATTTATCATTTGGCTAAGCAACCGTTGACCCTATTGTATCATAAATATATGCAATTTCTTCATTTGGTCTCCACACTTTCGCCTTACCAATCTTAACAACTTCAACACAAACCTTGCTTGCATTTGGACTTAGGGGTACGAAGTGGCACTTCTCATTTGGATCCGTTAAAGCTACTCTCCCTTCAGCTATCTTGCGTTCAAAGTTGTTGAAATCCAAAAGAATACACTTCTCTTTTTCACTTCTGTTCAAACTAGTGTTGTTGTGTGGACTCTACAATTGAAACAAAAATAGAATCAAGTCAAAAATAAGTCAATAAATAACTATAATAACAATAACATACCACTGTTTTTGGATGATCTGGTTTCTTATGGGTTTCTTCATTGTCAAAATAATTATTATGCACATTACTCTGAAAACAAAAACAAAAGGAAAAACAATTGGACTTTGCAACTCAATCATTTATATATAAATAGAGAAGGAAAGAAAAGAAGTGTACATAACACTGCTTTTTTGTCAGGTGGCTTTGATGTTGGGTTAAGGAGTTCAATCTTTAATAGTGACCATGTAATTCTCTCATGAAGTGCATCAGAGTTGATTACCATGGCAGGAGTTGGCCTCAAAAAAAAAAAGCTTTGTTTTTACACACCGTATCAACTTTAACACTAACATATAAAGATATTGCTAACCCTTTCCTTTGCATAAGTTGAGAAAATGATACCTTCACAACAATATCATCGTCTCCATTGGTATAATTAAATATTTTGATAATTATGTACTTGAAGAGTAACAAAAGTAGAAGATAAACTTACATCTAGATAGTCTTGATAACTTGTTTCCTTGTCCACAATCACTTTCTCAACGGGCCATGTAATCTTGCATCCCACAACTACGCCAATAGATGGTATTGAGTCTGATAGAGGCTTCCAGAGAACAACTTCATATGTGATTGCAGATTTCAAAATAATGGCTATTGCTTAACGACTAATTGATATCCTACCAACTTTGTAGTACGGATTTTCAGAGCAAAATGAACCTTCCCCAATCACAACATCTCCCGAGTCAGTCCAATCCAACATTTGTACTCTCACACCTTCTTTTAGTTCAGAAACACCCTAAGATGTCTCAGTACCACCATTGTTTTTCTAAAACAAGGAAAATGATTTACTAAACATGGTCATTGATTTAATTAACAAGGAAACCGATTTAAACTGATATGAAAATATAATTACCTTCTTTCCAACTAATCTCTCCACAATTCCCTTCAACTTTTCAACCTCACTCTACAAATCAATGATCTTTGAGTCTCTAGCTTGAGAAGATGAGATGTTGTTGGGTTTAAAGAAATCCTCTCAACAACACTGTGGGAACCTAAATTTGCACCGTCTGATTTCCGTTAGTTACAAAAAATCATAGAGAAGTCTAATTTTCCAGAGATCCCAGATTTCTATGAGTAAAATGATTTAAGATCATAGTACAAATATAACTTGTACGAAAACGAACTTAAAGATTAGAGTACGAAAATAACTTGTACGAAAACAAATTTAAGAGTACGAAAAGAGGGAAAAGAAATCTTATTCTGAATCTTATGAGCGTGTTATAATAAGCAATAGCGTTGGCCGTAAGAACAATCAACGAATATCCTAGAACTAACGATAAAGACTGAATAACCTAATCGAATCGTAGCTCACTAGCAAGAACGGAAAAGTAATCTAAAACCCTAAGTATTTATGGTGTGGAGAGAGTTGAACGTGTCTTGAACCATCTCTTGATCTCTCTTATAAAGACTTCAGAATTGCTCCATCTTCCTTTTCAGTCTTTCGTTCTTTCGTGAAAATCTTCCTTTTCTTGATGGATTCTTTTGTGGAAATCTTCTTTTTCTCGATTTCTTCCATTTCTCTCCAACTTACAGGAAAAGCTTTGACCATCATTACATTTAGGGACATTTCCCGTCTGGAATTATAAGTGGGCCGTGGTCGTGTTTTAGGCCTCGTTGGGTCGTTTTACGGTTTAGGCGATTTTTACTATTCTTGTCGAGAAAACAAACTTTCATGCAATAATACTATCGATACCTTTGCGGAAAGGTTGTAAGTGGGATGACATCAGCGTATAAGTTAACCACTATCGTTTTACATGTCTAGTTAATACGAAACGATTTCACGATTCTTTTGCGAGTCATAGGAAGTCATCATAAAACTTCAACGGAGATTCAAAACGATACGAAACAAGAGACCGTTAATTTGGAGTGATATGAAGAATATGTGTAATTCATCTCGCCAACCGGCGAGACGAATTTTTCGATTCATCTCGCCAACTGGCGAAATGAATTTTATGCGCAAATTCATCTCGCCAAGTTTCCAATTCAAATCTCGCCAACTGGCGATATGAACATATATCCAAAAACGTCTCGATTGTTCGTATTTGAGCAAGGTTCATGCTTTCCGTAGAGATATACAGGATTAAAGCGTTTATCCGGAGATTGCGTATTCGTCGAGGTTTTTCGTATTCCTCAGACATTCATTCCGAGTAGGTAGACCATCTTTCCTCGTTAAAACCTTAGTGATAGGAAAACCTGGTGGGAAAAAAATCATTCTCGACTAAGGACAAAAGAGTGCAGAGAAGATCGCTTAGCCATTTTGTGATCGTTGTTTGATTCTTCTGAAACGCATCGTCTGTGGTCTTTCGAATGTACCGTGAATTCGGTTTGTGTATTTTGGTGATTAGAAATGCTTCAAATTGATTCGTATTTCTAGAACGTTGATCCCGAGTGTATTTTTTTACCTCAACAATCTTCTCGACTAAGGAAAAAAGAGTACAGAGATTATCGCTTAACGGTTCTACATTGTTATTTGATTCTTCTGAAATATATTCCTTATAGTCTTTCGGAAGTATCGCAGCTTGTTCATTTGATCGAGATTATTCGACTAGTGCGGTTTGATGTTCGGATCGTGTTATTACTTCAACGATGGTTTTTAGACATCGATTTCGTCGTGACCGATTTGGACATCAACAAAAACTTTTGGCATTTCTTACTTATTCCACAAGCCTTGACATCTCAGCCCTCCACAAACATCTCAGTTGCTTCATAACAACATATTTTTGCCACTCTTCTTTCATGTCAAACCTCCCCTCCATCAAAATATGTTTAAATGAACATGTTTACAAGATAAAATGCTTAAATGGTCAAACGTACATGGATCTCCTCCCAAATGGAATCCTTAGACACTTAATCAGGTTTTCTCCATTCAGTCAATGTCATTGGAACGTGTTCTCTCACCAGAGGACCAAAAAAAGATGATAGTGTTACAGAACCAAGTCCAACATGTTCACCATACACATTGAAAGACATTGATACCCTTTCATTAGGATATGTAGTCATTGTATGCATCTTTGTTGGTCATCTTCTCTTTTTTTCTTTCACATTTTTCTCTGTGGTTTGAGTTTCTTCTATGTTAGGAATCTTGGTGTTAGCTTTTGTTCCAGTTTGTTCAACATCTTGATAGGCTTCATTCTGATTTTGATCTTCCTTATCCAAACCAGCTCCACCATTGGCAATTACATATTCCTCCAGACCATCTACTTCACAATCTTCTTCCTCGCCATCTTCCTTTTAACCTTCTTCTTTTTCCCCAACTTCATTCTCACCATCCTCTTTATCAGATAATAGTTCATGATCACCATCCTCTTTCTACATATCATCTTCATCCATTACATCCTCAATACTTTCAACATCAATAACTAGTCTCTTTACCTCAATAGTAATGTCTTCCAAATCTTCATCTGCTACTACCAGTTCCTTTGGCCTCAGTCCACCTCTTTTTCTTGGTTTTCCCTTTACCACTGGTGTCTTCCTCTGCTTCTTAGGTGACATGTTAGCCTCCTTCTCACTTTCGTTTACTTCTTTCTTTTTTCATGATGTCAGGTCCAACAGTGACTTCGTTACTATTATATTGGAAGAAACCTCCTTCCCTTGTTTCTTTGTAGCCTCTTTGACTGATTTTATCTTTTGCGCATGTCTCAATTCCTTAGGATCCACTCCTTGCTTTTTATTACTACGTCGAGTAAACTTGTCCTCCTCTTCTTATCATTGCCATTTATGGAAAACATCAAAGCCAAATCGTATTCAGTAATACTCTTAACCATAAACTACCGAAATTGACAATACCCAACTTGTATGTAAATTGAAAACTACACATAGTGGATTTGAGAGTGTAAAAAACTAAGCCATTATACGATTACCTAATTAATAATCGATTGAGTTACGAAGCAATTTGGATGTTGAATTGAAGATGCAATCGGAGATGAATATCGCCTACGAATAGAGACGAAGGAGAAGAAAAAAGAGAAAATGACGAAATGATTAGAAAATTTAGGTCAATTTTTTCATAAATTATTTTGACTGGATTTTTGTATACATAAAATAGCTTTATATTAGTCATCTGCAATGCAAACACAACGGAAATCAACAAATTCTCATGGCTAAAATTTTTATATTCCCGATATACCAAACATAGCGTTACAAAAATTAACACTGCTATGGAAAAAGATCAGTTATGGTCTACAATAGCATTGTTGTAAAAAAATGCTATTCTACAACGCTATTAATACCTTCATTTCTTGTAGTGTTAAGAACTTTGGCTCCTAACTTTTACTGGTTATTAAAAAATTATATTTTATGAAAACATTACACAAATTCAAAAGCCATTAATATTTGGCAATAAACGTGTTACATTTTCAAAGCTGACCGGCTGGAAAGAAAAAAAGCTCCCGATGGTGGAGAGGATCACACTTACTAAGGTTTTTTTTATCATTGGTGCCGATTCACATCATGAGCTCTATCATGTTACATGCATACACTTTGAAGGAGATATAATGCATCTCACATAGTTTTATCTTGGGGAGTACGCTAGAAAAGAGGAGAATGCACCTATTGGGATGGGAAAAGCTTTGTCGACCTAGAGCTTAAGGGGGTTGGGTTTGAGGAAAGCGACCGATATGAACAAAGCCTTAGTATCGAAAATTGGTTGGCAGTTTTTAAATGGCAATACAAATCTTTGGGAAGAAGTACTAAAATCAAAATATAAGATGGGAAGTTTGGCTTTAATTATTCCAACTATAGTTCAAGGTTCTTGGTTTGTGACATGGAAGATTATTTTGTCGGCCTTAAAGGGTGTGATTTTTGAGTGGATGGGACGGGTTCTTAGTGATGAGTGTCAAGTGAAATTTTGGAAGGATAAGTGATATTATTACAAGTCCCACTTGATGAGGTATCAAAAATATTAGTGCCGGAGGGAGAGATGGATAAGCTTATTCGAGTGTATTGAAATGAAGCTAGTAGATGGAATCGCCAACCGATAGCAAACTGAGTATGTATTGTTGAGAATTCATGCTTTAGTGTTAAACCTTGTTATAGGCTCATAGGATTGAATCTCATACCTAAGTTAGCCTATGCTTTATTTAATCCTGATGGCATATTGCAAGCTGGTGTTAAGTGCATGTTTGATAGAATATAGAGCGTAGAAGCACAGGATAGAGTCAAGATTTTCTTGTGGCAGGTGGAAAACCAAGTGATTATGATGGCTTATGAATGAGTAAGGAGGAGTTGGGTTTGTCTTCGATTTGTCAACTGTCTAAAGGAGTTGAGGAATCAATGAACCATGTACTTCAAAATTGTCCATTTATGCTAAGAATTTGGACGAAGATAGTACCAAGGCAGAAGCAAGGTGATTTTTTAGCCAATCTCTATTAGAATGGTTATTTAAGAACCTAAAGGTTGGTGTTTAGTCTACGTTATTTGCAATTGGTGAATAGTGGAGTTGGAAGTGAAAATATGGATATATCTTTGGAGAAATCAAGATGCAGGGATAGAGTTTCCTTTTATTAGGAAAATATG
Organism: Iberis pinnata; assembly: GCA_900406425.1. Taxonomy (NCBI): domain Eukaryota; kingdom Viridiplantae; phylum Streptophyta; class Magnoliopsida; order Brassicales; family Brassicaceae; genus Iberis; species Iberis pinnata. The sequence continues at coordinate 10,609 of OVBE01001237.1, read as the reverse complement.
GTAGGAAACACTTGACGCTAACAGCAGCGCAAGGTGGAAGTCACATAGAGTGGCGTAGGTTATTAGCTGGACACGTCCACCGAAAGAATGGGTGAAATTTAATACAAATGACGCTTCTAAAGGACCTCAAGGGAAGGCCTCAGCTGGTGGAGTCATTTTACACTTCACATAGGTGTGTGTTTTGAGCCTATGGCGGAGTTGGGGGTATATTATGGTCTCTAGATAGCTAGAGGAAAAATACATTGGCGAGTGATCACGGAGGTGGATTCTAAGATCATGGTTGAGTTTTTGAATGGAGGTATAATCGCGATTCATCTTCTATCTTCCTACTATAGTTGTGCTATGACTTTATTTTAAAAAAAACTAGAGTGTCAAAGTTGTTCATGCTTACATAGAAGCAAACAAGGTGGCAAATAGTTTAGCTAGTTACGCTTTTTCTATTTCTTTAGTTTTTCATTTTTGTGAGTCTCCTCCCAATGTTGACAGATCGTTTTATTCTGATGTTGTGTTTGGTGTTGAGGTTTCACGATTGATTAGTTTTTGATTCTTTATTTTCTTATAATAATTATGTATGCTTGTTACGCTTATTAAAAAAGTGTTACGTTTTTATCAATATCTTTTTTGTTGATGGTATTATATTAGATTAAAACGAAACAACCAATAACAGTTACAACATATCTCACATGGGACATTTATGTCCCATATTGGGTAATTTTCATAAAACTAAGATGAGTACCATTATAATATCCTAGAACTCCACCTAAGGAGAACAACAGATCTTGCAACGGGATTACATCTTCTAGAACAATGTTTAAAATTAATAATGCCCCTTTCACCTCATTCAACGATGCATGGATAGTGAGAACGAAGCTGGCCTGATAGAGCTGAATCCTAGAAACTAATATATACCTGATGATAATTATAATTAAGGCAACAAAAAAGATAAGCTAAAAAAGGCCCAAGTCAAACCCAAGACATCACAAAATTTAGGTTGGTGAAGGTTTTGCGGAGAAAGAGAAGCCTGACACGTGTCTATTAGATGTCCATCCCGTGAAGAAATCAAATACACCAAAATATGCACTATGTAACTTCGATCCTTTGCCAAAACACCACTAAAAGCCATCAGAGACTCCAAAACCTCCGCAAAACTGTCTACACTAGCCTAGCGCCACAACATGATCTAGCCACACACTAGAGAACCCTTTAGAACCAGCCGTAATATTTCCGTCGTAGGGCAAGCATTGTCTTGAACCAAGGAGCAGATTCGATTTGGGTTCGTCTTCGATTTGTCAACTGTCTAAAGGAGTTGAGGAATCAATAATCCATGTACTTCAAAATTGTCCATTTATGCTAAGAATTTGGATGAGGATAGTACCAAGGCAGAAGCAAGGTGATTTTTGTAGCCAATCTCTATTAGAATGGTTATTTAGGAACCTAAAGATTGGTGTTTGGTCTACGTTATTTGCGATTAATGAATAGTGGAGTTGGAAGTGAAAATATGGATATATCTTTGGAGAAATAGGAAGATGCAGGGATAGATTTTCCTTTTATTAGGAAAATATGGCATGAAACACTTGATGCTAACAGCGGCGCAAGGCGGAAGTCACATAGAGTGACAAGAGTAGCGCAGGTTATTAGCTGGACATGTCCACTGGAAGAATGGGAGAAAGTTAATACAAATGACGCTTCTAAATGACCTCAAGGGAAGGCCTCGGCTGGTGGAGTCATTCGCGATGCTACTGGAAAATGGAGAAGAGGTTTTACGCTTCACATAGGGGTGTGTTTTGCGCCTATGGCGGAGTTTGGGGTATATTATGGTCTCTAGATAGCCAGAAAAAAAAAGACATTGGCGAGTGAATATGGAGGTGGATTTTAAGATCGTGGTTGAGTTTTTGAATGGAGGTATAATCGAGATTCATCTTCTATCGTTCCTACTATAGTTGTGCCATGACTTTATAAAAAAAAACTAGAGTGTCAAAGTTGTTCATGCTTACATAGAAGCAAACAAGGTGGCAAATAGTTTAGCTAGTTACGCTTTTTCTATTTCTTTAATTTTTCATTTTTGTGAGTTTCCTCCCAATGTTGTCAGATCGTTTTATTCTGATGTTGTGTTTGGTGTTGAGGTTTCACAATTGATTAGTTTTTGATTCTTTATTTTTTTATATAATAATTATGTATGCGTGTTACGCTTATTAAAAAGTGTTACATTTTTATCAATATCTTTTTTGTTGATGGTATTATATTAGATTAAAATGAAACAACCAATAACAGGTACAACATATCTTACATGGAGAAATTTCTGACCCATATTGGATAATTTTCATAAAACTAAGATGGGTACCATTATAATATCATAGAACTCCACTTAAGGAGAACAACAGATCTTGCAATGGGATTACATCTTCTAGAACAATGTCTAGAATTAATAATGCCCCTTTCATCTCATCCAACGATGCATGGATGGTGAGAACGAAGCTGGCTTGATAGAGCTGAATCCTAGAAACTAATATATACCAGATGATAATTATAATTAAGACAACAAAAAAGATAACCTAAAAAAAGTCCCAAGTCAAACCCAAGACATCACAAAATTTAGGTTGGTGAAGGTTTTGCAGGAGAAAAAGAAGCCTGACACGTATCTATTAGATGTTCATCCCGTGAAGAAATCAAATACACCAAAATATGCACTATGTAACTTCGCTCCTTTGCCAGAACACCACTAAAAGCCATCGGAGACTCCAAAAACTCCGCAAAACTGTCTGCACCAGCCTAGCGCCACAACATGACCTAGCCACACACTAGAGAACCCTCTGGAACCAGCCGTAATCTTCCCATCATAGCGCAAGCATTGTCTTGAACCAATGAGCATATTCGAGTTAGGTGCAAGCAAAGATAAGGAGAAGATGGAGATGAAATTCCCGGTCGCCACTTCAATCTGCCATTTTTCTTTGCGAAGGTTCCAGATCGCCTGCATGCAACCACTATAACACCATAATAGATAGCTGAAGGAGTGGAAGGAAAGAGCACCGGTATAAGGCACCCTAGAGTAATGGGGGGAAAAACATATACTTTATTTTCGAGACTAGCATATCTAGAAATACATACACTCGGCGTCAACACTAGGCCACTCACCGGAACCAAAAGAGAAATGATTTATTCCAATTTTGACCTCCAACTTACATGTACAAGCGCGTGAGTGATACAACATCATGTTTACGGTATGTCGTGTCCATAATGTTTATCGGCTTCATGTCCATGATGCGTGTCTATACGATATTAATTATAAGCAGCATGTCCAAAATGATAATGCAGTTTGCGTATAGCATCTTCTACACTATGTCATGTCGATGATGCATATGTATATGATGCTAATTACCAGCGTCATGACCATAATGATGATGTAGTTTGAGTAAAATATTGTCTACACTATGTCATGTCCATTGTGTGTGTACATGATGCTAATTATCAGCGTTATGTTTACGATGCGTGTGTACACGGTGACATGTACACAAAATTATGATGTTGTTGAAAAATAAAGAGAAATCTGGTTTTTATTTGTCCAAATTAAACGAAACAAGTCTCTATTTTTATAATATAAAAATATGACTTTTTGGTATGCTTTTAAACATTTTTTAAAATATATACTATTAGAGTTTTATCTGCTCTACGGACAGGTAGGCGTGAGTGTAAATGATTGGTAAAAATAGCATTAAGAAAATTTTGAACAATATGTTATAATTTTTAACATTCATTTAAATTTTGTTTAGCTATAAGATAATTTAAATGAAAATAATTATAAAAAACATGTTGAAATTTTGCAAAAAAAAGTAATATAAGAAACTAATAATCACTACCAACTATTATAATGATTTATCTTCAATATTTATCTCTCTTTTTTTGCATAACCTTTTCTTCTTATGTATCTATTAAATTTTATGAAAAGGTTTGAAACTACTCTCAAACAAAATATTTAATATATATTTTTAAATATTTAGTTAATATTCTCTTGAAATTTATTCTATTTTATATATTCAGATACATTCATGATATAACTTTAATAAAAATTTACTATAACATGATTTATTGAGAAATTCAATACAACTAACTTTTTGAACCACTATAATAAATTATAAAAAAAATATTTATGTATACATTTTGCATGTTGAATAGAAAGTTGTATTTCAATTTTGCCATAGTCAGCCATTCAAAATCATTTGACATGATTTGCTAGCACTATGAGAATATTTTATTCAACAAATTAAATTAGTGAAACTCATGTTTGGCTAACCTCTACCGAATTGGTGATTAGTTCAAATATCTTCTCAAATAAAAAAGTAACAAAAAAGTTGTCATGTGTAATATACAACTTACAAAGTTTTGAGATTTATACATACTGTTTTATTAAAACCTCGAATACATTAACAAAAAAATACTAATAAAATAAATATGGTTGTTTTTCCTTATGTGATTATAGTTTTGTTTTTGTTTAGTTTGTGGTATAATAGAACGAAATACATGATTTCATATTTTTTTCAATAACTACCTATTTACCTAGATCCTTAATGAGTAATTAATATATTAGTCAAAAATTAATTCACTAAAAGATGTTAATTAACAGTTAAAATTTATATAGATGATGAAGTGGCACAAGGAAGAGTGAGCAAAAGCTACCTTTACAAACATATATTTTGTGATTGTTGAATATTTGGTATGTTAGTTAGGTTGAGTTTTAGTTAAGAATTTTTTTTTTTAATTATACTTTAATACTAAGTCTGATGGTAAATTATGGATTATAATTTTAATTAAAATTTGAATACATTAAAAAAGATTACTCATAAAATTAATATGGTTTTTTCCTTTGGTGGATATAGTTGAGATAAAGTCCATTAATAACACAAAATATATATATTCTAACAAATACATCAACAATGTGCAAGTGCTTGCAATTAAGGAGCTTTTTGTTTAAAAAAGATCTATTATAGAATGTTTTATGCTTTACAAGAGTGCGACACATCAACACTCCTCCTTATGACAACTCAGATTAATTTTTTTTTTTAAATTATTTTTTCTTAAAAACTATTTACTTGTTACGGTGCAAAGAATTTGAAGGGAAGTAGACTACTCAACAATGCCGGTTCATCAATTTGACAAATTTTAGATGCTAATTTAAGTTATGTGAACCGGCATCCCCAATTCTTTGTTGTTACGATACAAGTATCATAATTGATAGAAAATGCAAAGAAACTCAAATACAAGTAGAAAATATCTTTGACAATAGTTTTGTCAATGTCTTACATAATTAAATACTTTTTTATGGTAAATGATTGAAAAATTCTATAAAATATTATAAAAATAGTATTTCTTCCAAAATTTTCAGAAAAGTAAAAAATAATTTAAAAAGTTTATATTTACTTTTTAATTTAAGGTTTAGTTATAAAAACCAGAGCAAATTTTTAGGTATAAAGATTAAATTTAGTTTTATAATATTTTTAGAAAATTAGTTTTCGTGACATAATGTATAAATAAAAATATAAAACTCCAAAAAACTCATTCCTTTAATAATTTACACAACTTATATAAAATATGTTTTCCAAATATATATATATATATATATATATATATATGACAAAAAATTTATACATAATTACATATTTAATAAAATAGTCATTAATTTGGGTATCCATTCAGGTTTTATCAGGTTTCTGGTAATAGTTCTTCGAGTTCGGGTATCCAAAATTTCTAAAAAACAATATCTATTCGGATATTTTATACTTTCGGGTTGGTTTTAGCTCGGATATTTTTTTTTCGGGTTTGAGTTTGGATTTTGGGTTTCGGGTTTTTTGCCCACCACAAACTTAAAAATGATATTTTTGTAATTTTCTTAGATTTGATGAATTATAATGTTAATAATTTAACCGAAACAATCAAGAAACCAAAAAATATATTATTAATATTTTCAAAAGCAATTAAAAAATTATTTTCAATTATTTTTAAAATAATGTTAAAAATAGTGAAATATTTCATAGAATTTAGACTGAATTAAGCATAAGATTCTCATTTAATTGTTGTTGGCCTTTGTTATTTTGGCAGAAGTTTTAGTGGATATTATAATATAAAAGATACGAGAACTACATAGATGAATTTATGCGTACTTGGATATAAACGTGCATATGTACACGGAGCATCATCTAGTAAACAAAAAAAATCGGTTTATATTTTGTGAGCGTGTGTCTCACGCACTTTAACCAGCTTCCACGTGTCAATCTTCCTCCGTACTAAAAGGGACTCACAGATCTCCTACATAAGAAGGTAAGTAGAAGCCGATGGGACCCCAAACGAGCTGTAATGTTAAAAAGTAGGTCCCACTTTATGTCACGTCATCACGTGAACACAATGCGCCGACTCCACAGGATTACCGCCCTTCCTCCCAAATTGTTTCCTTTTTTTTCTATCACCAAAATTGACGGCAATTATTCTTCACCACTCCTTTTGTTTTAACAATTATTCCAAACTAAATATACATTAAAAAAAAAAATCCATTTCAAAGTACCAAATATTTGTAATCATCCATGATCCATGGTTTGCTATAAAGCACGAGAAAAACAAAATAGCTGCTTGAGCTTGGGTCTGAGAGCAATAGTCTAGAGCATGTAATGACATTTTTTTATTTAAATATATATATATATATATATATATATTATGGATTGATTCTCATACTGAAGAATAATACAGCTGTCCGAATCTTATAACTTAAGTTTTAAGTTTGTTTCTGGTCATATCCATTTGAAAAAGTAATTTGTTAGTGTTGAGTCTATTTAAACAATCTTTGTATTATGACTTTTAATAAATCCAATAAACACAATACTCTAAATTGCATGTAAACAAAAGTAGATCAATACACGGTACCCAAATGCGTGTGTAGAAACATAATTAAAACGGTTTCAAAACTTGGTTTGGGTACGTATGTAATTAGCGTATTTTTATAAACAACAAAATATATATAATAACAGGTGTTGTTAGTTATGATATTTTAATAGATTCTTAAATTTATAAGAATTTGAAAATCATGAGTTCTCAAAATTATTGGATTTTGAAATAACATAATTTATCTTTAGACTTTGTTCTTTGTATTTTTAATTTTTAAATCTTTATAAATCCATTAAAATACAAAGCGGAATTTCAAAATCCAATTATAAATCATCAAATATATAACACTGAATTTCGAGTAATATTTACAAATCACTAAATATTGACACATGATTTTTAAAACAATAATTAAACCAATAACACATGATTTCGTTTGGATTTTCAAGTCTATTAAAATCGTATAACCAATAACATAAAATAAATGGTCTAATAAGAAATATGACTACATTCAATTTTTAAAAAATTAAATAATTTTACTAGAGAAGTGGTTTTACTCTGGTGAAAAATCCATATCTATATTTCTATAGAATTTGAATCCACATCATTGTGAATCTCCACATTAAAAAAGATTAGACATAGATAAAATCTTATCCATCGAATTGGAGATGGAGAAAATATAATAATTGGAGTAAAAGTACATATTACTGTTCTCAAAGTTAAATATTTAGATATTCCATTCTCAGTTTTATCATAATCAAATATTCAGATTTTTCATTCTCATTTTGATAAACTTCAGAAAACAAACTACTTTAAACTTTGATTTCTATAAAACTGTTTACAAGCCAACTTATAAATTGCCTTGCGTTTACAAATTGTCAAAAGAATGACAAATAAAAAAATTATATTATAAAGTTGTGATATATATAGATGTGAATAACGTTAGCCTACAGGTTCAAATCAGAGGTAGACAATTGGTAAATGTAAGGCACCGACTTTGCCCACATAACTTCATAAGTCCATTTCATTTACTCTCGTTATATTGTACCACGTTAATTAAATATTACATATATTAAGATTTTTGAATATGATGTACAAAATAATACTTGAGTATACATAAATTGTGAATGCTAATTATATGATATATGTATATATGAAATATTCACACTTATAATTTTGTATTCGTTCTTTATCAGTTTTGAATTTATAATACCAGGATAGAGATTTTTTTGAAAAGAGAGGAAATTACTAGATCGATCTCCCAAAGAATGCTATGAGACAATTTAATTTGGGCAATATCGATCACAGGTTATGCTACTAAATATTGCAAATTCCTTCTAGAACTCGATTGTTCCTTGGATGGAAATATTTTGTCACGACTAATGATCGTGATAAGTAAACCTTAAAAGCTATAGATGTCAATTTAAGATCCGTAATTTAATTTGGAAATAGTAGAAGACACTAGAAACGTTAGACTAGAGGTGTTAAACGGGCTGGCTCACGCCCATTTGGCCCACTCGCAACGGGTTCAAATATTTTTGATCCATGGCGGGTTGACCTTCAAAGCCCATGGACAATTAATAGTATGTCCAAGCCCGCACCCGCGGATTTTGCGGTCTAGCGGGTTGGCTCGCGGGCCTTTTATATATACTTGGATTATATATAATTTAAAATAGAAAATATATAAATTTTAAATTTTGTAACTTAATTTAGTGAAAATAATATAAATATATATTTTTATAAGTTTTTGAATTTTATACACTAAAATTTTATGTTATATTACATATTTTATAAAATATAATTTATTAAAGATATTAAATTATTTATTATTTAATTATCATTTATTTATATTAGTAGTCTGCGGATTGACCCGCCAACCCGTGGACAAAAACCGGTTAAACCCGCAGTCCGTGATGGATCAACCCGCGAGGCCCATCTTTATATGGACATAAAATTTTTGTCCAAACCCGCCTCATGGCGGTTCGAGTTGGATCGAACCCGCAGATTTTAGCCCGTTTTGACATCTCTACATTAAATGCGTAATCAAGAAACCATAATAATGATAATGCGACCATTAAGGCTGGAAGACGCATCTTTCTCCCCCAAACCATTGACCATTTTCATATGTAATACAACTGAGTTGACGTAATTTTTATGCAAAACTTAGATTAAGTTCAAGATTTAGGGGGTGTTATTGGTTATGGGGTTTTAATGGATTTTGAAATCCATGTCAAATCACGTGTTATTCGTTTAATAGTTTGTAAATTCTAATTGAAATCCAATGTTATTCATTGAATGATTTGTATTTGGATTTTAAAATCCACTTTGTATGTTGGTGGATTTGGAAGTGTTTTAAAGTTAAATATACAAAAAACCAAATCCAAGCTAAAATCATAGTATTTCAAAATCCAATGATTTCAAAATCCAATGATTTCAAAATATATATATTTCCAAATTCTTATGAATTTACAAATCTATTAAAATATCATAACCAACAACACCCCCTTAATTTTGTTTGATTAGTGTTTTCTTTTTGTATTTTAATTCTAAAATATTACAGAAAATTATTTTTCCCAGCTAATTTATAGTATTACTTCAAAGATCAATCCAACAACGAGTAGATCACATTTCACTGGTAAACACTAATCTCACTAAAAGGATAATTAAATTGTCTTAATGTTCATATATTGGAATTGGTTTAAAGTTAGTTAAGCTTATTAATCTTGGTTTATATTGGTTTAGTCAACTGTATAAATACATATAAACATTCTATTTTCACCATCGAGAATAACAAAATATCATTTTACACATTCAGTTTATTTTGTTATTCTAATATAGTATCAGCGCTCTTTCCAATTCGTTCTCTCTGATATTCTTCTTTTCCTCGATCTCTTCTTCTCTCTTTTCGCAAATCTTCTTCACTTCTTGCTCCAATCTTGTTTCTGATTTGAAGACGCCATAAAGGGGCTCAATTTCATGCTCGATATCGTCAACAATAGTGAAGTGAGGTGAAAAAACACAAAATCGGTGATTACATTATGATGGTGAAGAATCTCTGACAATGAATAATACCGATTTTCAGACGATTGAAGAACCTAAAGATCTAAACAACGATAGGAATTACTTTGTTGAGCGCGAGTCAAATTCACAAATACCAAAGCTCACATAATGGTTTGATAGTATATATAGTCTTTCGTCATTTTGTAAGTCATCCAGATTATCCATCCACTACAAGAAAAACTTGGAAAAAAAGACCGGCGATCCTGACGGATTCAAATCCATCAGGTTTTCGTGGATTTCCTGACGGAAACCTGATGCACTTCAATCCGTAGGGAAAAAACCTGACGGAAACCCATCCGTCAGGAAAATCCTGACGGCTTCCTGACGAATATTTCCTGACGGATATATCCGTCAGGAATCCGTGAGTAATTCCGTCAGGATACCCACCTGACAACATATCCGTTAATATAACTGTTGCCAACGGTTATATTCGTAAATCATGACGGATAGTCCGTCAACAAAAGTTCTATACAACCAGAACCCCCCCCACACCTTCATTATTCACCATTTCACAACATATATCTTACAAAAAAATGNAAAAAAATGTCTAATCCTCCATATTTTCGATCATGGATGGATCGGGAAAAAATAGATCCAGATACGAAACTTTTGAACGACGAGTATTCATGTGGTGTTATGGAATTCATGGAATTAGCATGTCGACAACCTCAGGCACAACGCAGTC
>OVBE01001236.1:0-38529 GCA_900406425.1 Iberis pinnata | reverse complement strand
TCTGTTCTCTGCAGTATTTGTTTTAGGATTTAAATTCTAGACCTATCAGAATTTTGCCAAAGTCAAATCTGAGAACGTTGAATCCTTCATATGGAAAAATATAATTTGTCACCACGGGATCCCCTATGAAATACATACTGACAACGGTCCCCAATTTACCTCGAACAGGTTCAAATAATTCTACAAAAGAATGAGGATTAGCCTCAATTACTCAACACCCTACTACCCGCGGGCTAATGGCCAAGCAGAGGCCGCTAACAAAATCATATTGGATAGATTAAAAAAGAGACTGGATGCAAAAAATGAAGGTGGGCAGAAGAATTGGAAAGAGTGCTTTGGTCATATCGGACAACACCCAGGAGAGGAACCAACGACTCCCCATTCACCCTAGTGTACAACATTGTGGCAGTCATACCAGCTAAAACGGGAGTACCAAGCCTGAGAAGGGAGATAGCACCCCAAAATGCAGACCAAAACGCCCAGATTATCATAGACATAGCCGACACCATCGATGAAAGAAGGGACCAGGCGACCATAAGACTGCAAAATTATCACAACGCCTCAGAACGTTTCTACAACAAAAAGATCAAACACCAACGATTTGCTAAAGGAGAGCTATTGTTGCAAGAAGTTTTCCCTGCGAAGGTAGAGAAGAATGCAAGAAAGCTAGGAATCAGATGGGAAGGGCCATACAAGATCTCCAAAATCATCAAACCATGAGTGTATGAATTGGAAGACGAAGGCAGGAACAAAGAAAGACACCCTTGGAATGCTCAACACCTAAAAAATCTATTGTTAAGCACAAGCATATTATTTTCATGGCAGTTTTGTTGTACGCTATTTGTAAACCTAATCCAGTGAACTACGACCAAGGCTTGATCCCCATCTCAGGGGTACGTAGGCAACTTTTTTTAGGGAGTTCAGGTATGTCTATCAATAAAATTTTCATTTTCCTCGTCTATCTTTTCCTCTAAAGTTTTCTCGAAAAATGGGGTAGATGTAATTGATCTTTACACCCTACCCCGGCTCGTCTATCTTTTCCTCTAAATTTTTGTCAACAAATAGGGGAGATGTAATTGATATTTACTCCCTGCCCAGCTCGTCTATTTTTTCCTACAAATTTTTCTCAAAAAAGGGGGAGATGTAATTGTTCTTTACTCCCTGCCCCAGCTTGTCTATTGTTTCCTCTAAATTTTTCTTGAAAAATGGGAGAGATGTAATTGATCTTTACTCCCTGCCACCAGCTCGTTTATCATTTCCACTAAAATTTTCAAAAAATGGGGGAGATGTACTTGATCTTTACTTCATGTCCCAGCTTGTCTATTTTTTCCTCTAATTTTTTCTTGAAAATGGGGGAGATGTAATTGATCTTTACTCCCTACCCCAGCTCATCTATTTTTTCCTCTAATTTTTCATGAAAAATGGGGGCTTCTCAACAACCAACCAACTAAGTTCGAACACAGAGGATCACTACCCCATACCACTACCTCGCAACGGAACACCTGGGGGCTCCAACACCCACTAACCATCCACAATGTTTTCAATCACTTCCTCCTGCTTCTCTACCAATATTCAGGTGAAAGCGAGGGGAGAATACCACATCGTACCCAACACGTTTAACAAATCGGTAATATCATCTAAACCCTTAATCTCCCCTTTTTGATGATTTAATGCTTTAAATGTAAATAACTATCCACTCATATTGGATTGTATGACTTGGCCAATCATACAATACATTGCACACCCTAGTGGGTATTAGCTTGACCAACCCTCAGCAACGTGTAAGCGATAAAGCCGAGCCCCGTCTCGCGACAATGCATTGAAATGAATCACAAACATTTTTAACAATGAAAATACTCATTTCTAGTGAACCATTCAATCTTTCAAATAAGTGTGCCACTCTACAACAAAAAAATTAATAGTAAACACCCCAATCCCTACCAAGTATGCGGGTAGGATACTATTCGGGAAAAATAACAGCTACGTAAACTCAAAATCCTTCCAACTCGAACAATACATCTACAAACAACAAGTAGACACAGAAGAGTTTCTCAAAGCCAATCGGATTAAAAAGAGAAGAAAATTATTTGAGCCAAAAACATAAATTCAAGTTCACAAATCTAAATAAACATAGATTTTGGGAAAACCCTCCCCAGGCGTTTCAAGTTAAAAGAGACTAAAAGAGATTGAGTAAAAGCCTCGATGGGCAACCCTTTTTAGAATAAAAACAAACATTAAAAGAAATTAAAAGAGCAAGGAGAGAAGAAGCCATAAGCGGTCACTCCATCACATCTTGATTGTCACTACCACCCTTGGGGGCTTCCTCTTTTGCCTCATTTGCGGCCTCCCCTAAGCGAACTGCCACTTCTACAGCCTTTTCTAACACCCCTCAAGCATTCACGTCAATATCTCCAGTAGGAACCCCACCCGTAACCTCCTCAACTAGAATTTCATCATTTTCTATCTCGGGAGCAGCTCCCTCAACTAGGTTAAGAATGGGAAAGTTAGTATTATAGGGATCAGTTACCTCAACTTGATATGGTTCAAAGAGTTTACCAGGTCGATCACTTACGTCGGACCCAGTCGGAGATGCAACCCAGTCTTTCTCAACGTCCACCTCTTTGAATTGGAGCATCTTTAGCTCCTCTGTAAATGCCACATGATATGTTTCCTCCTCACAAACCTTTCACCAAGTATTCCAGAGATGGATCCTCAATTTGAACCAGATGCGGGACTTAAAGGAAATCAGATAAATAATAAATAAGCAAACGCGGTGAAATTGGGTTAAAACAGAAGTAACAATTCGATATCAAGCTTAAAAGAAACAAATAATAGGATGGATTAAAATTTAAGGCAGTTCACATCAATCTCTTTGTTCCACCAAGTTTGCAAATCACCACGACCCTTGGTCCCGAAAGACAGGTGCTTATTCTCCAGAAATAAATAAAATTTGTCCCAATCAGCTTCATCCTTAAGAGTTTTTCCACTTGCAAACCCCTATTTAGGCTTGTTGGAAATGTACCAGAGACCACCCTTTGCGCCCCTCTTAATGTGTGTAACTTCCTCGAGCATGTCACAACTCAACTCTTAGACTTTTCAAAATCTGCATCATTCTCAAAATCATCTAAATCCTCAACCAATCCTTCCACTAACATGTCTTTTCCATGGTTATTGGGTAAAGATTTACCACTTCTCAGCATTATAGCATTCACATACTTTGGTTTCTTTGGATTAGCATCATATTTCACAGGAAGAAACTCAACCGATCTTTTTACCGCTTCAGCAGTTTGAGCAACTTGAGTATCAAGATGTTTCACATGTGTAAACAATGCCTCAAATTTCTGATTCAAGTCCTTAAACTTCTCTTTGAGACTGTTGTTGTCCTTCTAAAATCGGTTTAAACATCATCTCAATTGAATTTCCTCGAGGAGCTTGAGTTGGATGTGCCAGTTGAAAGATAGGCTGAGAGGTTTGTTGAAAACCGCCTGAATTAGAGTCCTGCACATAGTTCCTGTTCTGATTTCCTTGGAAACCACCACCTCCTTGGTTCTGAACAAACTGCTTATCAGAGTTTGGCACAAAAGGTTTTTGTTGGGTTGGGTAGACTTGATCCTGAGTGTCATAGACATTGTTGCTTCTCCAAGAAAGATTTGGGTGAGTCTTGTTAAAGCCTGAATTGTATCCCTGATTGTACACCCTTTGACCTTGACTATTGATATAGCTCACTTCTTCTTCAACAAAATTTGTATCTTGCTCTTGGAACGCAAAGCAAGCAACTTCTAAGTCAGCAGCGAAACTCACATGTTTCTGGTTTTGGTTCTTTAGGAGTTGAGTAAGCATTCCTCTCATCTCTGAAACTTGCCCCTTCACTTCTGAAAGTTCAGAATTGTCAAATATAGTCCCCTTAGCTCTTCTATCAGAGTCTGGGCAATGATTGTTGTTGCTAATTGCTAAGTTCTATATCAAATGATAGGCATCTGGAACAATTTTGGTCATAAAATCACCATCACTTGTTGTATCTAATAACAGCTGGTATTTCTAGTCAACTCCCCTGTATAAAGTGTTGAGGAGACTTACATCTGAGAAATCATGATGAGGGCAGTCACGAAAAAGCTCATTGAACCGTTCCTAGGCTTCATAAAATGATTCCACTAGACTTTGCATAAATCCTGCGATCTTATTCCTTAATGTGTTGGTCCTAGTGGTGGTGAAGAAGTGGTTGAGAAACTTGGCTTTGCAGTCATCCGAAGTTACAATAGAACCAGCAGGTACATATTTCAACCAGCGAAGTGCTTTCTTAGCTAGAGAATGATGGAACAAGATGCAATGCATAAAATCGCGTGATAACCCCATTAAGTTTAGTAGTACTGCAGATGTCCTCAAAGTTGTCAATGAGATCCATTGGGAGCTCATTTGGTAACCACTAAATTGGTTGTTACAGATCATCTGAACGAGCTGAATAGGAAATCGGTATTCCCTTTGCTAAGGTTGTTTAGGTTGGATATGATTCCTATTAGCGCAGAATGCTTCAGGATTGTTGAAGGAACCAACTAGAGGATGGTTCTAACGATTGTGTAGATTAGAAAATCTTTCCGGACTTCCATACAAGATAAAGTTTCTTGCATCGATATTCTAAGGAATTGGTTCACCGATGGTATATGGTTGCCGTCAGCTCTTTTTTGGTCTTGTGGCACTTGATTGCCATTAGCTCCCCCTCCTTCCTGACGGAGAATCATTTGACTGAGTCCAAGCTGAGGTGGAATGATTTGACCTTCAGGTGCGACTGGATTGTCGAGAGCAACGTTATCAGCCATTGGATTGGATGAGCTTGCATCTTTCTTAGCTTTCCGGTTTGAGTCGTTGGAGAATTGGTAAATAGGATCGGCGAAAATGATAAAAATACAAGGGGTGATGCTGAGGGTGGTATCTCCAAGTTTGGAATATGGTTTGTTGTCATTGTAGGATCCCTCAGTTGGGTCGGGGTCTGGATGTGTCGGAGTGTAAAGGACGAATACATCTCCTCCATTTTTTGAGAAAATTTTATAAGAGAAGGATAGGCGGGCTGGGTCGGAGTGTAAAGGACGAATACATCTCCCCCATTTTTGAGAAACATTTATAAGAGAAGGATGGGCGGGCAGGGTCAAAGTGTAAAGGACAAAAACATCTCCCTTAGTTTTTGAGAAAAATTTATAAGAGAAGGATGGGCGGGCTGGGTCGGAGTGTAAAGGACGAATACATCTCCCCTATTTTTTGAGAAACATTTATAAGAGAAGGATGGGCGGGCAGGGTCAGAGTGTAAAGGACGAAAACATCTCCCTTAGTTTTTGAGAAAAATTTATAAGAGAAGGATGGGCGGGCTGGGTCGGAGTGTAAAGGACGAATACATCTCCCCTATTTTTTGAGAAAAATTTATAAGAGAAGGATGGGCGGTCTGGGTCGGAGTAAAGGACGAATACATCTCCCCCATTTTTGAGAAAAATCTATAAGAAAAGGATGGGCGGGCTGGGTCGGAGTGTAAAGGACGAATACATCGATAAATTAAATAATAAGATTAGCTGAACTCCCTAAACAGAGTTGCCTAGTACCCCGAGTAGGGGGATCAAGCCTTGGTCGTAGTTCACTAGGTTCGGTTTACAACTTGCGTAAATAAATGATGGAAATACAAAATGCTAAAATGTTAACAAAAAAATATTTTCAAGTGTTTGGCGTTCCAAGGGTGTTTCTCTTTATTTCCATATGCGTCCTCCAATTCATATTTCCATACGCGTGTACGGATATATGGCCAAGTGGACAATGCTTATTATCGAGCCATGACATGGGAAGGATCAAGCCAATAATGTGGAGGATCGAGCTATCAGATGAAAAATCAGACCAAAGCAAAACAATGCGCAGAATCAAGCTGCGGAACAAAGTATCGAGCTGATAGTGTGCATTGTCCCGCGATAGCCATCGAGAAACTTAGCGAAAAGGGATCCTCGGCCAAAACCAATGGTTTATCGACCAAATCAGATTTTCTCGAGCTATTTTAGATAAGGATTCTTCTAGATGTTGAGAAATAGCCGTGGAGCGCACTTTGGCCGAGAATCCACTTTTACGTTTAGGTTCATTCATGACACGCGTCCTAATGGTCCCCTCCTGGTCCGTACACGCGGTTTCGAGCTGCTTTTTTCGTTTACTCAGATTTTTCACCTTACGTAACTTTTCTTTACCATTTTCAGGGCGATCCTAGGTTTGTCTAGGATCACCTATTTAAACATTGTATGCGCCGCATTTCAATTTTAAGGAAGAAATATTTCCTCTAAACTTTTCTCTCAAAACTTTCACTCTCTCTCCTATTCTTGAGCTTCATCCGCCACTGATAAAGCTTGATATTCTCTCAAACTTTCATGGTATCAGAGCGAAAAGCTCCTTTACCGTTCATACTTCCGCTTAAACTCTCATTATATTAGTCTTTTCACTCTAAAAATCTTTACTTTTTAATATCTCTCTCGGTCATTTTGTATAAAAACTCATGGATATTCAGAAGAATGTACCCGTAGTTCTTAAAGGAATCAACTACCTCTTGTGGGCAAGAACCATCAAGATATTTCTCGAAGGAAAGAGCCTATGGAACCATATTGTGAAGATAGGTCCAACCATGAAGAAAAAGAAGGATCCCAAGAAAGATACCTCTAAAGATGATGCCGAAGATGGTGAAGAAGAAGGCAAGGCCAAGGAAGCAGCCGAAGATGAGGAAGAAGATGAAGATACCGCCAAGGAGGACAAATGGTTCCAAGATGACCAAATGATCCTTGGAGTCATGCAAACCTCTCTGGATCCATCTCTACTCAAAGCATGCTCTTACTGTGAGACTCCCAAAGAACTATGGGAGACTCTTCAAAAGGTCATTGGGAACATCTCTAACCTTAGCCGAGTATACAAGGTGAAGAAATCCATTAGCGATCTCAAACAAGATGATATGGAGTTCAGCACATACTTTGGCAAGTTTAGAGCCCTATGGGCTGAGCTAAAGATGCTTCAACCCTTCACCCTTGATCCCACTGTTTTAAGCGAAAGAAGGGAACAAGACAATATTTTTGGTCTACTAGTCAATCTCCATGGTGGATACAAAGACTTGGTCAAGCACATTTTAAGGTCACCTAAGCTCGAGTCTCTTGAGGATGTTTGCTCTCGAATCCTGAAAGAACAAGGGATTCACGGTCTCTTTGATGGCAAGAAAGAGTTGGTCATGACCAACAAAGGAGTGGTAGCAACCGCAAGTCAAGGATTTCATAAGGCATAGGACAAGAAGCTATCTATGGTGTGCGGCCATTGCAAAAAGAAAGGACATTCAAAAGACAAGTGTTGGTTCCTCCACCCACACTTAAGACCAGCAGAGATTGGAGGCAAGCTTAATGGACCAAGGTCCAATGTGGCTCAAGAAAGCCAAGGAAATGATGGGGGAAGCTCGAGACAAACCACCGAGGAAGCTAACAACTCAAAGGCCATAGTCTCATACAAAGCAACATCAGCAACATCCATTGAGGACTATGTCAGAAAAAGTGACTTTGATGCCCTCATCAAGGCCTTGAAAGAGGTCACCAAATCTTGTAAAGTTGTGGGTAATGTTGTAGGAACCTCTCTTAATGCTCAATATACTAATGATTGCTTAGTTCTAGACTCGAGAGCATCACACCACATGGTTGCTAATGTAAATTTGATAGAAGACATAGAACCTGCCTTAGGGAATGTAATAATTACAAATGGTGATAAAATTCCCATTAGGGGAGTAGGGAACTTGAACTTGTTTAATAAGAAGTCTAGAGTGTTTTATATGCCTTCCTTTACTTCTAACCTTATTTCCATTAAGCGCATAACTAATGACTTGTAATGCAATGTTACATTTGGTCCTAATGAAGTTTGGTTTCAGGATATTAAGATACAAGGATTACTTGGTAAAGGGGGAACCAAAGATGAGCTCTATATACTATAAGACTTCAAGAACTCTCCTACTCTATCTCTTTTATCTACTGTTTTTAACTCTCATGTTGAACCATCTAGTGATGTTTTATGGCATGCTAGACTAGGCCACCCGCATGAAATGGATTTAAAACTTATGTTACCCGACATTTCTTTTGCTAATAACTATTGTGAGGCTTGTATTT
Organism: Iberis pinnata; assembly: GCA_900406425.1. NCBI lineage: Eukaryota > Viridiplantae > Streptophyta > Magnoliopsida > Brassicales > Brassicaceae > Iberis > Iberis pinnata. Next base: position 30,385 of record OVBE01001236.1, on the reverse strand, counting down.
TAGGTAAACATTGCAAATCCATATCTCATAAGTCGAAATCCATCTATGACAATTTCTTTGATCTCATTCACTCCGATGTATGTACCTCACCTTGCATGTCTAGGGAAAATCATAAATATTTTGTCACATTTATAGATGATAAATCTAAGTATACATGGCTTTCCTTGTTACCATCAAAAGATAGGGTCTTTGAAGCATTTACAAACTTCCAATCATATGTGACTAATCATTTTAATGCCAAAATAAAAAAAAAATTAGATCCGACAATGGAGGTGAATACACAAGTCATCAATTCAAAGATCATCTAACAAGGCATGGTATCATCCATCAAACTAGTTTCCTACACTCCACAACAGAATGGAGTGGCCGAGAGGAAGAATAGGCATATCATGGAGATAGACTGGTCCATGATGTTCCATACTAGTGTTCCAAAACGTTTTTGGGGAGATGCGGTGGTTTTTGTGTGCTATCTAATCAATAGAACCCCAACACAAAATCTTAAAGACATCTCCCCCTTTGAAATTCTTAATAAACATAAACCCTCTCTTAGCCATCTAAAAGTATTTGGTTGTGTCGTTTTGTGTTTGTACCAGGAGATCAAAGAAGTAAGCTTGATGCTAAGAGCACCAAAGCAATGTTTCTAGCATACTCCGCAAACCAGAAGGGATAAAAGTGCTATGATCCATTGGCAAGAAGAGTCCTAGTCTCACGAGAAGTCAATTCATTGAATGAAAAGGCTTTACGATGAGAAGAATTGGGACAATTTGAAAGACTTGTCCACATCAACTTTGGATAGGGGAGAAAATCTAAAGATGCTTTTGGAAAACCTTGGGGTCACAAACCAAGATTCTACATCCAGGAACACTTCCCATCCGGCTCCACCCCACATCAACTTGGAAACATCCCACCTTGATCATGAAAGGGGGAATCAAAGTGACCAAGATGATAATGTGAATCAAGGACATGAGGATCAAAATCATCCTGGCTCACCGGTTCATGATCAAGGGGGAGTTCAAGATTCTCCCATACAAGAACAAGGGGGAGCTCAACTAGATCAAACTCAAGAACAAGGACCACAAGAACCACCAGTCTTGAGAAGAAGTACAAGAATCAAATATCCTCCATCACATTGGTGGAACACAAGGGTTTGCTATAATAGTAAAGCCATAGCTCACCCCATTCAAAAAGTATGTTCCATGGCCAACTTTTTTAAGACTCCTCAAGCCTTTACAAGTAAGATAGATCAAGAACAAGTTCCGAGATCTTACAATGAAGTTGTTGAGGTCAAACATTAGATAGAGGCTATAGACAACAAACTTAAAGCCATAATGAACAATCAAACATGGAAAGAGGCGGAGCTACTAAAGGCAAAAAGGTCCTGACTCCAAAATGGGTATTCACCATTAATTATAAGGCTAGTAGTGAAATTGAAAGGCACAAATCAAGATTGGTGGCTAGAGGCTTTATTCAAACATACTGAGAGGACTACCTTGACAACTTTGCCCCGGTGGCTAAGCTTCACAAGGTAAGGGTATTGATGGCTATAACTACTAACTTATCTTGGGACTTGTGACAGATGGATGTGAAAAATGCATTCTTACAAGGGGACTTGGAAAAAGAAGTATACATGCAACCACCACCGGGTCTTGAGAGCTGAACAAGTCAAGGAAAGGTCCTTAGGCTTAATATGGCAATATATGGGCTTAAACAATTCCCTAGAGCCTGGTATCATAAGCTAAGTTCCACGCTCATCATTAGAGGATTCACCAAATCCAAAGGAGGCCATACTTTGTTTACACTTCATAGCCACAAAGGTAGAGTAGTCATCCTCATTTATGTTGATGATATAATCATCACATGGGGTGAAAAGGTAGAAAATCAAAACACTAAGGGCTACCTTAAATCTGTCTTTGATATAAAGGACCTTGGTGAACTAAAATACTTTCTTGGCATTGAAGTTTGTAGAACATCTAATGGTTTGTTCTTGTCTCAAAGGAAATATAAATTAGATCTTCTTAAGGAGACAGGGAAGTTCGGAGCCAAACCATGCAAAACTCCCCTTGAGGAAGGCTACAAGACCTTAAGAGAAGGGGAAATTGAAGACCAACCTTTTGGAGACCAACATCAATACAGAAGACTCGTTGGTAAGTTAATATACTTAACAATCACACGGCCTGATATATGTTTCTATGTGAACCAGGTATCGCAACACATGCAAAGCCCTAAGGTGCATCATTGGAACATGATTGATCGGATCTTGAGATACCTTAAAGGAGCACCTAGCCAAGGATTTTGGATGGGAAAAAACAACAACACTGAGATAGTTGGCTACTGTGATGCTGATTGGGCTGGAGACCGGAATGATTGAAAATCTACAACCGGGTATTGCACTTTCATAGGGTGCAACTTAGTCACATGGAGGAGCAAGAAGCAAAAGATAGTCTTATGCTCAAGTGCCGAAGCAGAATACCGAGCCATGAGGAAGCTGACCAATGAGCTAATATGGCTAAAAGGCTTGTTGAAGGATTTGGGTATCGAGACACACGAGCCAATCACCATGCATTGTGATAATAAATCGGTTATTAACATCGCATCAAACAACATCTTCCATGAGAGGATGAAGCATATTGAAGTGGACTGCCAAAAAGTGAGAGAAGCAGTGGAACAAGGGATCATATTACCATGTTACACCAAGAGCTCAGACCAATTGGTTGATATATTCACCAAAGCAGCCAGCACTAAAGTCTTTGAGTCCATCCATGGGAGACTTGGACTGACAAGCATTATCAAGGAGTAAGTACCCTAACCATGGAGCCTTGTACTCTTTTTCCTTTAGGGAGTTTCATCCCAAGAGGTTTTCTCTCTAAAGGTTTTAATGAGGCTTGGTCTCTACGGGTCCAAGTTTGGCCAGTCACCTCGGCCAAACTTGAGGGGAAGTGTTAAGTTTTGGGCATCATCAACCAAAGCTTAAGTAGTGGTAAAGAAAAGGTTCAAGAAAGTATGAGGATGAGAAAATATTGAGAGAAGCCGAAAGAAATGGAGAAAATACGACTTGACCCAAAACAACGCCAAGTCGGATGAAGACTCGGCAACTATGAGTGAAAACAGGCCAACCATGCGCAAGACATCGAGCCAGGAAGGAAAACACTCATCCTGGCGAGTTAGCATGTGTGGGAAGGAAGAAACATGGAATACAAGCTATCAGGCCATTCGCGTGTCTGGATATATGGCCAAGTGGACAATGCGTATTATCGAGCCAGGCCATGCGAAGGATCAAGCCAGTAATGCGGAGGATCGAGCTATTGGATGAAGAATCGGACCAAAGAAGAACGATGCACAGAGTTGAGCCGCGAAACATTGTATCGAGCCGATAGTCCGCATTGTCTCGTGATAGCCATCGAGAAACTTAGAGAAAAGGGATCCTCGGCCAAAACCAACGTTTTATCGACCAAACCGGATTTTCTCGAGTTATTTTGGATAAGGATGCTTCTAGAAGTTGAGAAATAGTCGTTGAGCACACTTTGGCCGAGAATCCACTTTTACGTCTAGGTTCATTCGTGACACGCGTCCTAATGGTCCCCTCTTGGTCTGTACACGCGGTTTCGAGCTGCTTTTTGTTTTTACTCAGATTTTTCACCTTATGTAACTTTTGTGTACCATTTTAAGGGCGATCCTAGGTTTGTCTAGGATCACCTATTAAAACATTGTATGCGTCGCATTTCCATTTTAAGGAAGAAAGATTTCCTCTAAAATTTTCTCTCAAAGCTTTCACTCTCTCTCTCCTGTTCTTGAGCTTCATCGCCATGGATAAAGCTTGATATTCTCTCAAAATTTCAGTTTCTACATTGTTCAAATCAGCATTCACAAATCACAAGGTATGTAGAATTAGGACCAAGAAACGCGTACCTGAGCCTGTTGGGAGGGTTTTAAGTTTAAGCTTTGGAGCTCTCAGCTCACTCCATGGATCATCAAGAGGTGCATGGTATGGTTTAGGTGAATGCTTGGCAGATGCCTCCATTAATGCCACATAATCAGTCATCTCATCAAATCGCCTACTAGTGCCAAGCATCTTTGTAAGACCTATAACATCAGCACTAAAGGACAAATGCACATCAGTAACGTTAGTCAAAGCAATCTCTAAGGGATCATCAAATAAGAAGTCATCAGCAACTCCCCCTACAGCTTCAGAAACGGTATCGACCCAAAAGGACTTGGCATCTAGAGACGGTTTCTTCAAAACTTCTTGTAAGTTGAACTTCATTACCATTTCTCCAAAGTGAAGATCGATTTTTCCTTTCTTCACATCTGTTATTGTTCCACATATAGCCAAAAGGGTCTTCCCAGAATTGGAGGATCTTTAGGTTCTTCTCCAAGCTCTAGAATCACAAAATCGGTTGGTACAAAAGCTGTTCCAATCTTGACAGGTAGGTTTTCTAGAACTCCAACAGGGTACTTCATAGAACGATCAACAAGAACCAATGAAATCTTTGTACCCTTAATATATGTCATCCCCAATCCCTTACCCACAGAGAAAGGCATGAGATTCACACTAGAACCCAAATCACAGAGAGATCTAGCAAAGGTGATGTCTCCAATCTCAACTGATAGAACGAAAATACTTGGGTATCCAAGCTTCTTAGGCATTCGATTTTGTAGAATAGAGCTACACTCCTCTGTAATCACCATTGCTCCCTCTTCAAATGAAAGCTTGTTTGTAACCATGCTTTTAACAAAATTATTCATAGAAGGAATCATTTGATAAGCATCAGAGAATGGGAGTCTCACACTCAATTTGTTGATCACCTCTTTGCGTTTTGCATCATCTAAGTCTTTTCTGGAAGTTTTAGGTTTCACTTGGTAAGGTACATTGGGTTTGTAGATCCTAGGAGGAGTTTGGTCTGTCTCAGGGGAGGGATCGATCGACCTCCATTTTTTTGAATCTAATACTGTATGCTCGATCGGGAAAAGAGTGCCTGATTGGGAACTTTTCATAATCGTGTCCGACTTCAGGGACTGATCGGAATTCTGATGTGCCCAATCGATCAATTTATCCTGGAATTTTTCCACTTGAATGCTCGATCGGAAAAGGAGTGCCCGATCGTGCAGTTATGTCTGAATCATTCTTAGACTTTTTAAAATCAGCATCATTCTCAAAATCATTCCAAATCCTCAACCAATCCTTCAACTAACTGATCTTTTCCATGGTTATTGGGTAGAGATTTACCACTTCTCAGCATTATAGCATTCACATGCTCCGGATTCTTTGGATTAGCATCAGATTTCCCAGGAAAAAACTCAACCAATCTCTTAACCGCTTTAGCAGTTTGAGAAACTTGAGTATCAAGATGTTTCACATGTGTAGACAATGCCTCAAATTTCTGATTCAAGTCCTTAACTTCTCTTTGAGACTGTTTTTGTCCTTCTAAAAGCTTTTAAACATCATCTCAATCGAATTTCCTTGAGGAGCTTGAGTTGGAGGTGCTTGTTGAAAGACATGCAGAGGTTTGTTGAAAACCGCCTGAATTAGAGTTCTGCAGATAGTTTTTGTTCTGATTTCCTTCGAAACCACCACCTCCTTGGTTCTGAACAAACTACTTATCAGAGTTTGGCACAAAACGTCTTTGTTGGGTTGGATAGACCTGATCCTGAGGGTTTTCCACATTGTTTCTTCTCCAAGAGAGATTTGGGTGAGTCTTGTTAAATCCCGAATTGCATCCCTGATTGTACACCCTTGTACCTTGGCTATTGGTATAGCTCACTTTTTCTTCAACAACATATGTATCTTGCTCTTGGAATGCAAAGCAAGCAGCTTCTGAGTTATCAGCGAAACTCACATGTTTCTGGTTCTGGTTCTTTAGGAGTTGAGTAAGCATTCCTCCCATCTCTAAAACTTGCCCATTCACTTTTGAAAGCTCAACATTGTCAGATATAGTCCCCTTAGCTCTTCTTTCAAAGTCTGGGCAATGATTGTTGTCGCCAATTGCTAAGTTCTCTATCAAACGATAGGCACCTGGCACAACTTTGGTCATAAAATCACCATCACTTGTTGTATCTAAGGACAGCTGGTATTTTTAGTCAATTCTCCTTTATAAAGTGTTGAGGAGACTTACATCTGAGAAATCATGATGAGAGCAGTCACGAAGAAGCTCCTTGAACCGTTCCCAGGCTTCATAAAACGATTCCACTGGACTTTGCAGTAAATCCTCCGATCTTATTCCTTAATGTGTTGGTCCTAGTGGTGATGAAGAAGTGGTTGAGAAACTTGGATTTGCAGTCATCCCAAGTTACAATAGAACCAAGAGGTAGAGATTTGAACCAGCGAAGTGCTCTCTCGGCTTGAGAATGACGGAACAAGCTGCAATGCATAAAATCGTGTGGTACATCCATTGAGTTTGGTAGTACTGCAGATGACCTCAAAGTTTTCAATGTGATCCATTGGGTGCTCATTTGGTAAACCACTAAATTGGTTGCTATGGATCATCTAAACGAGATGAATAGTAAATTGGTATTCCTTTCATTGAGGTTGTTGAGGTTGAATAGGATTCATGTTAGCGTAGAATGCTTCATGATTGTTGAAAGAACCAACTAGAGGATGGTTCTAAGGATTGCGTAGATTAGCAACTCTTTCCAAATCTCCATACAAGATAAAGTTTCTTGAATCGATATTCTGAGAAATTGGGTTCACAGGTGGTATTTGGTTGCCATCAGCTCTTTGTTGGCCTTGTGGCTCTTGATTGCCGCTAACTCCCCCTCCTGCCTGATAGAGAATCAGTTGACTGAGTCCAAGATGAGGTGGAACGATTTGACCTTCGGGTGCGACTGGATTGTTGAGAGAAACGTTATCAGCCATTGGATTGGATGAGCTTGCGTCTTTCTTAGCTTTCTGGTTTGAGCCTTCTAACTTTGCGAGTTCTACGTTACTAAGGCTGAGCAATTCAGAGGATTTTTCAGATCTTCTGATCATGCACCTGTAAAACAATAACAAGAATAAAAAATGAGATGAGTACTGCAAAAGAAAATCTTAGACTAGATTCTAAATAAAACTCAAAAGGCACTATTGGTCCCCGACAATGGCGCCAAAATTCTGATAGGTTAAGAATTTAATCCTAAAACTACACTGCAGAGAGCATATCACTATAGCATAGATAGTGTCGAATCCCACAAACACCAGATAGCACAACGATCATTTTTTATCTCAAATCAAGCTAAGACAGAATATTCAAGATGTTTGTTATGGAATTAAAACAACAATTAATTAAAACGATTGTAAACTATGAAATAAAAGCATCAGGCAATAGGGAAATCCATAGGTATTCAAGTTTAAAAGCCAAAGTTAATATAGAAGATTTCTTTGAAATAGTTCTCAACATGAAAGACACAAATAGAATAATCTTCTCTCGAAGTATTAAACCCTATGCTCGAATAATTAAAAAAAAACTCTCGCCATATCTAACTAATTCGATCATGCAGTAATGTCCAGATTCAATTGTTCATAAGAATTAAAGACAATACTCTCGCAAGCAAAAACACTTATTCATCTAGATTAGGTCAGGTTTCTAAATCAAATCTTTTAGGATTTATTAACTTATTATCATGAACTAGGTGATCAAACTAATTCCAGCATTAAGAACAAATCTAGACTAATAACCTAACAAATTCAATCCTATATGATTAACTTTAACATTTAAACATGGTTTCCCTAGGAAACCCTAAAACCTAACTAGTGAACTACTCAGACATTGTAAAACAAGAACTATTCAATATCAAAGAAGAACACATAGAAAAATAAGTATGGATCTTGGTATATAAAAATCAGAGTTCATAAATTTTCTCCAAATACACAGTTCAGATCCTTCTCTATGTAAAAGCTCAAAACTTTTAAAAGTGTAACTCACAAAACCTAAGTCATAAGGCATTTATGGTCTAAAAAGTAAATAACTGAAAATATGAAAATAGGATAATCTTGAGGACTTGGATGCAAAATTTGGAAATCTTCTAGTTTTTCTCGGGCAAAGGGATCGATCGATCTCCTATGATGCTCGATTGGTCTCTATGAAAATATGCTCGACCGTTCTGCTTGATGCACGATCGATCTCTTGTTCCGGGACTTTCTAGGAGAAAATGCCCGATCGGGCACTGCGTAGCCCGATCGTGCACTTCTTCGGCAAATATGCTCGATCGATCTCTTAGGTGCTCGATCGATCACTTCGTTCTGCAACTTAGCGAATTCTTCTGATTTACTCTGAAATGCATCCTTTGCTCCAAAACAACCCAAACACTTAGAATCCTGAAAATATGCCAAATTTGCAAGGAAAACGCTCAGAATAATGTAGAATAGCAGACATAAATGCCCACTATTATGCATTAAAACCGAGTAATATCTGAGACCTAGGGGCTATTTTGTTGGTGTCAAAATCCCCTCAGTAGGATTTTTCCTGAGCTAGTGACATTATGCTACCAGACTAAGCATCTATTAGTCCCATAAGGATTTACCGAGAAGGTATTTACACCTGAGTACACAAAGAGAATAACGGAGTACCCAGCGCGTAGCCAGACTGAGGTCGATACGGACGCAACCCGAGCAAGTAATGACCAAGTCCAAGTGAGTCCGAGTTTTCTGGGATATGCTAAGATCGTGGAAACGAGGGAGCGAAAACGCAACGGAAAAATCAGAACATAAGCCTGAAGTATCCGGAAGCCTCAGCTAGAATCTGAAACGACCTCATATGTATAAATAGAGAAATGAGCAAGGCGAAGATGATCTTTTGGCCAATTTTTCGAACTTTACTCATATATTCTTTTATCATATGTACACAAAGACTTAGAGCTATTTCATTATTGATCAATACAAAATCCATTCTTATACAAATTTGAGTTGTTGTTTCTTTTCTTGTTTAGACGAAAATCTCCCAATTCCTCATAAGAATATACTTAGAAAATTATTTTATGGATTTCAACGTCTACACCTATTACTCCCCGTTACAACTACTAAATTATGCCTTTGATCAAAACGGCTCTCACTCCAGCTTCTTGAGTCAACTATTGCCTTATTTATTGTATATGGAATGCTTTTCTTTATGCTGTTGAAAACAATATCAATCCTACGCTTCCAAATACGTCGCCCAAAGAAGAAAAAAAGATTATATGTTTCATCATATATATATATATATAATTGGCTCTAGTTTTCTAAAAACCAAATTGAGGTTATATAGCAAAGGATCAGCAAGTGATTCATGCATAAAACATGGTGTAGGACTGTGATTCCAAATTTCCTTAGCTATCCGACATGTAAAGAGAAAATGATTGACACCTTGTTCTGCTTCTCCACAGGCTTGACACAAATTATCAATGTGTATACCTCTTCTGCTATTAGGATTGAGATTGGTTAAGGGCTCTGGAATTGTCCAGTTTATATTGGTTTAATTATTGATGTAAAGTCTGGTTTAATCAGGTTAATGTGGTTGTTATTTTTTCTATTAAAAGGATTGTAACGGCACATTTTGATCATTAATGGAGAATCAGATTTTGCATAATGTTTTCTCTCAAACTCTCTTTACTAAAATGGTATCAGAGAAATTTATGCTCACAACTCTCTGATTTTTTCTCCATTCTCTTCGATTTCTTCGATTTCTTCATCTTCTCTTCATTCTCTATCTTTTGATCCGATAAATTTGTGGTTTGGACCTTATTTCGATCAAATCTGGGCTCACGAAATTTCATCTTATCTTCTTTTCTTCTCTTCAATCAATTTCATCGCTTTAATCTGCAATGGTGAAACAAACGAAGAAGACGAAAGCTCGAAGTCCTTCACCCCTCACAAACAATGAGAACAGATTTTCCAACATTGACTACTTCACCTCAACAGAACTCGTCTTCGCGTGGTAGATCGGATGGAAATGGCTCTAGAATGGAATTGTATGACAATATACATAGTCCATTCTTCCTTCACTCTTCCGATCATCCAGGTTTAGCAATCGTTACTCATAGATTAGATGGAACAAATTATAATAACTGGTCCATTGCTATGAGAATGAGTCTAGAAGCTAAAAATAAGCCGAGCTTTGTTGATGGAACATTATCTAGGCCTTATGAAACTGATGATATGTTTAAGATTTGGTCTAGATGCAATAGTATGGTTAAGGTATGGATCTTGAATGTTGTTAGCCAAGAGATATACGATAGTATATTGTACTATGAAGATGCAGCAGAAATGTGGTCTGATCTCTCAGTTAGATTTAAGATCAGTAATCTCCCTAGAAAATATCAATTGGAGCAATCTGTTGCAACTCTTAAGCAAGGAAATCTTGATTTCTCAACCTACTATACTAAGAAGAAGACATTATGGGAACAATTGGCTAATACTAAGCTTAACATAGCTAATAAATGTCATTGTGATCATGTTAAAGAACTGATGGAAGAGGCAGAAACAAGTAAAATAATCCAATTTCTAATGGGATTAAATGATACTTTTGCTAATATCCGAGGACAGATTCTTAACATGAGACCAAGACCTGGATTGACAGAGATATATAATATACTTGACCAAGAGGAAAGTCAGCGCATTGTAGGGGGTAACAATGCAAAGCCTCATCTCACACCAGCTGCCTTTCAAGTTCAAACTCAATTTGTCCCCACTCAGCAAGTCTTGGACAATACTCAGGTTACATTAGTTGCCAATGCTATCAGAAAGGTCCAAAATGTTCTCATTGCCACAAAGGAGGTCATACAGTAGACAAATGTTATAAATTACATGGATATCCTCCTGGTTATGTCTCAAAGTGGTAGAAGCAAATCGTTGTTGGGAATACAAATCTGGTTTCTTCTCTACAGAATACTCAAGACAAGGAAAATTAAGTTGTTGAAGGAAGCAATAATATGATATCTTCAGAACAGATTCAGACTATGATTGCCTATCTTAGTTCCAAGCTTCATCCTTCATCTGTTAGTGTTGTATCTATATTCTAAATCTCACTATGACATGTTAATTTCTTCTATATCTACGGAAAAACAGTGTCTCTAATAGATTGGGTAGTTGACTCTGAGGCTACTCATCATGTTACTCATAATAAGGATCTTTCTCGGAATATCATTCTTTGGATAACACATTTGTCACCCTGCCTAATGGTTATACAGTTAGGATAGTGAGGATTGATTTTATTTAATTGACTGATGCTCTCTCTCTACATCAAGTGCTTTATATTCCTGAGTTCAAACTGAATTTGATTAGTGTTAGTGTGTTAACTAAGACTTTGAATTCCCAAGTCAGTTTCACTTCCACTGATTGTTTTATCCAGGATCTTACAAAGGAGTTGATGATTGGTCAAGGTAGACAAATTGAAAATTTAAATGTTTTGAAATTTGATAATTCCACATGTTCTATTTCTTTACAAGGTATTGTTTCTTGTCTTAGTTCCATAGTTGATTCTACTATTTGGCATACAAGATTAGGTCACCTTTCTTCTTCTAAACTTGATACTATGACTGGTTTGTTGAACATGAAATTTTCAAATTCTAATAAAAATTCTTCTGCTCGTTGTCATGTTTGTCATTTATCTAAGCAAAAACGTTTGAGTTTTCAACCTAGACAGAACATTTGTGAAAATAATTTTTATTTGGTTCATATAGATACTTGGGGTCCTTTTTCTATAGCTACTAATGATTATTTCAAATATTTTTTAACCATAGTAGATGATCATATTAGGGCCACCTGGATTTATCTTTTGAAAAACAAATCTGATGTTTTACAAGTGTATTCTGCTTTCATTTCCATGATTGAAACTCAATATAATACAAAGATAAAGGCTGTTAGATCTGATAATGCGCATGAATTGAAGTTTCTTGATTTGTTTGCTTTGAAAGGGATAGTTGCATATCATTCTTGTCCTGAAACTCCTGAACATAATTCTATAGTAGAGAGGAAGCATCAACATATTTTGAATGTAGCTAGATCTCTTCTATTTCAATCAAATATACCATTAGAGTTTTGGGGTGATTGTGTGTTAACTGCTGTATTTTTAATCAATAGGCTTCCTACTCCAGTTTTAGAAAACAAAAGTCCATATGAAATTCTTACTGGAAAGGTTCCTGATTATCATGGTTTAAGGGTTTTTGGATCATTGGATGTCTTTGTTATGCTTCTACATCAGTTAAGCATAGAAAAAAATTTGAACCTAGGGCCAAAGCTTGTGTTTTTTGGGATATCCACTTGGTTATGAGGGGTACAAATTATTAGATTTAGAGACACATGCTATTTCTGTTTCAAGACATGTCATTTTTCATGAGGAAAATTTCCCTTTTGCTTCATCACACATCTCTGATGATTCAAAGACTTTATTTCCTCTATTTCACTTTCCTGCTTCCCCTGATGGTCAGATGCCTTCTATGCATCCATCTTCTGATGCACATCCTCATCCTGATGTGTCATCTTCTGATTCTTTGATTCCTTTTGATTCAAAGTCTCGTAGACAAAAGAAATCTCCCAAACATTTGTAGGATTATATCTGTTCTAATATTATGTATCCTATAACAAACTATATTTCTTATTCTAGACTATCTGAGCCTTTTCAAGCTTTCCTTAATACTATCACCAACCATATTGTACCACAAAGATATTCAGAGGCAAAGATTGATCAGGTCTAGTGTGATGCAATGAATACTGAACTTGATGCTATGCATAGGACTAATACATGGACTGTGTGTACTTTACCTTCCAATAAGACTCCTATTGGTTGCAAATGGGTGTTTGCTATTGAACACAATGTAGATGGGTCAATTGAGAGATACAAGGCTAGATTAGTGGCCAAAGGGTACACACAACAGGAAGGATTAGACTATGAGGAAAATTTTTCTCGTGTTGACAAGTTAACAACTGTCATAATGCTATTGTTGTTGGCTGCAAAAATGAAATGGTATGTTGATCAATTGGACATATCTAATGCATTTCTCAATGGAGATTTAGATGAAGAAATATACATGAAGGTCCCTCCAGGTTATGCAGAAATTTAAGGTCTTTCTTTACCTCCTAATGTTGTCTGTCATTTGAAAAAATCCATTTATGGTTTAAAACAAGCATCAAGGCAATTGTTTTTGAAGTTATCTACTACATTGAGGACCCTCGGTTTTCATAGATCTACTGGTGATCATACTCTTTACATCATATTTCAAGGCTCTGTTATGATTGGGGTTTTGGTTTATGTCGATGATATACTCATTGTGAGTAATAGAGAATGGAGAAGAAATCAGAGAGTTGTGAGCACATTTTGATCATTATTAGGATTGAGATTGGTTAAGGGCTCTGAAATTGTCCAGTTTATATTGGTTTAATTATTGATGTAAAGTCTGGGTTAATCTGGTTAATGTGGTTGTTATTTTTTCTATTAAAAGGATTGTAACGGCACATTTTGATCATTAATGGAGAATCATATTTTGCATAATGTTTTCTCTCAAACTCTCTTTACTAAAATCTGCTAAGAGCTATGTGCTACTCTCTACCAAAAATGTTTGATCTTTCCTAAAATATTTAAATTACATAGTCTTTTGAGTAAAGCAGTAAGGTTTGTATCATGTACGCCCATAGACTGACTATTATGTAGGATATGATAACAAGATCTAACACTATCTTGTCAATTCCTTGTCTACATCCACAATGGTTAAACTTGTATGCCACAGAAACTCAGTCTTATGCAAGAAATGGATTCAACATCACCAGCATCACTAACTAAACAAAATAAGCCTCTTTCAATCAACTTGATTCCTTGAAAGATACTATGCCAGGCATAACTAGAATTACTTCCTTTTTATGCCTCCAAAACAGAACACATAGGATAGTATTTTACTTTATAAACTATGGCTAAAAGAGATTCTGGACAAGTAAGGAGACTCCAAGTCTGTTTAGCTACATGGGAAAAATTAAATTCAGAAAGGTCTGTGAAACCAATCCCTCCAGTAGATTTTTCTGTAGTTAAAATATCCCATGAAATCCGAGGAATTTGGATTTTATTTTGAGTCCCAGACCACCAAAATTTCGTAATGAGCGTTGTAAGTGTAGCAAGTACCTTCTTTAGAAGCATGAAACATACATTGCATAATTTGGGAGAGCTGTTAGGATAACTTTGATCAAAACCTCTCTTGCAACAGGGGACCATAGGGGTGGGCACGGAGCAAATATCCGAAAAAGTGCAATATTCATGATTCACTCTACTCCGCTACGGATAATTAATATTTGATCCGCTTTGCGCCGAAAATTTTTGAATATCTGGAAAATCTGAATATCCGAGATTTTTACTAATATTACGACTATCTGCTTCGATCCGATCCGTTTTCAAATATTTTTATAAATATGTAAAAAACTAATAAAATAACAAAAAATTCTTATAAGACCACGAAATTAGGGGGGGGGGGGAAAGAAAAGGGAGAGACACCGACAATATCTTTTAAAAATTATATTTACACGGGCTATTTTATTTATGTGTTTAATAGTCTAATAATTTTTTATATATTTCAATAAATGTTTACTGTTATAATCAAGACTTAGAGTTTATTTTCATAAAATAGATCTCATATATTATAATAATATTATTGATTTTTTATGTTATTATTATATATCCATAAAACCAATCCATAATATAACTCTTAGACTACTATATAATATATGTATAATATATATATATATATATATTATAGCTATAAGTCGAAATTTACGGATCGGAGAGGATATCCAATCATTACAAAAACAATATTTGTATTTGCTCCGATTTTTACGGATACAACATTTTACTATTTCTTTTTCTCCGTACTCTACGAATATCCAGATTTTTGGATCAAATCGAAACAAATAATGGATTGAAGTGGATCTAGCTGATATTTTTCCCAAACATAGCAGGGGATAAGTAGTTGAGTGTCCAATGATTTATATTTTGCTTCAATTTGTCTACGAGATAAGAGAAAATGGAAGTATTATGGCTATTAATAAATTTTGGAAGACCCAATTACTTACCAAAACCACATGTTTTAAAAATATCTGTAATCCTTTTTATATTACTTTGGCTGGAATAGTCACAGTTTTTGCCAAAAAAGGATTGTTGATTTTTGGTATTTTATCCTCACTAGAAAATGTTGGTGTCGAAACCCCCTCAGCAGGTTTCCATCTCAACTAGTATCCCTTCCTAGATAACAGCTCAGCATGTGTCAAGATGCAAAAGAACTCACCCAGTAGATTTCTACCTAGGTACGGAAAGCAACTGATCGGAAACTCAAGACAAGTACAAGCTGAACAAGAGAAGACTAGGTCGTGATAGTTCCGAGATAAGGGGGAAGTGTCGAGATCGTAATCCTAACAACCCGAGAAGATCGGAACAACCCGGACTAGGCGGAGGGGGATATAAAGCAAGAAGAGAAAGAAATGGGGCATTATAATCTTTTTGGGGACTGAGAACTAGAATTAAGAAATGTATCTATTTTCTCCTTTGTATGAAACATTCATCGAGATCAATAAAACAGCATATTATTCTTTCTATCTTTTCCACCTAAGTTTGTATTGCAATTTCTTTCTGATTTTGACAAGAACGACGAATTCCTCATTAAGATAATCATTTAAAAATTCATTGTGGGTTTTAGCATCCACAAAAAACTTACCATAAGTATCCAGTGTCCGCATTAACTAATCAACTTCCCTTTCATCAACCTTAGAAAAAAAATCAACAAATCATCAGCAAATATCAAGTGTGAAACAGAATGGTCATTCCAACTTGCTATAAAACCAGTAAAACGATGTTGTCTACTAACTTTGTTAAACAAGTGGGTTAAAGTTTTAACACATATAATAAACAGATATGGGGAGAGGTGATCCTCTTGCCTAATTTCCCTCATTGACTCTATATCACCCACATGTAAAATTTATTAGCACAAAATAAGACACAATTGAAATACAACACATAATCCACCTACACCATATATCATCAAATCCTAATTTTCTGAGCGTAAAGTCCAAAAAAACTCTAGTCTATCTTTTCAAAAGCTTTGGTTATATCTAACTTTAAAACCATATACTTATTTTCTTTATATGAGTCTTTCGAGAATGAATCAACTCATGTGCTACAAATATATTATCAGTGATATGCCTTTGAAACCAGTTTGTAAGCTACATTCTCTAGACTAATTAATCTAATTTTTTTTGTGTATGTGGGAACCACAAATTGTATTCAGAATCAACTAAACAAATATGTAAGACTAATGGGATGATTCTCAAAATAGTTAAATTTCAAACTAATTTAAAGTTTAAACCTACACCTTAAATCTACATTTTTACCCTTAACCCCCTAGGTCTTGAATATTTTAATTAGTCAGAAAATAAATAAACAAATCTTTTGATTGCTTTTCTCTTAAGTTTCACTGAGTTTTTCTTTCAAAATTTAAATTATTCTGGTTGGCATAAAGTAATTCATTTTTTAACTACTCTGTTAATATATACCCTACAAAAAAACATAAAGTAATAGGTAAATCCTTGTGACATGAAAAGAAAATAATTAGTTAAATCCAAACAAAATTCAAACATTTGCCGAACCAAATATCTTGGTTTTCAATATAACATTATCTTTTTAACTTAGTAATTCACTCAAACCAAAAAAAATTTGAGCCAACCAAATTTATTGTGTGCCTACTGATTAGTCTCGGATATAACACCTAGAATAATTAGATTTAATTCTCATAGTAGAAAATTTAAAAATTGTTGTAATGTGCATCTATAAAACTTTTAGCATATAAATGGAAAATCATGAATTCTCCCTCTTATTTGTCCACTACTTGCGATCTAAATAGTTAATCACAATAAGGAAAATGAGCTATGATGGCTTTTCGCAGTGAAGCCGATAAGATATGTCCTTAGAGAGTTTTCTATTGTTACAGGCTTGAATTGCAGACAAGAGAACGAGAATGATTTAAAAAAATGACCCCAAAAACAGAAAAAAGGAAAAGGTAATGTAAATAACGGTCTTGACAACATTTGTAAGAAGCTATCCGGTGGAGGAAATAAAACCAATGACTTCATAGATACATAAAAGACTGATCGAAGAGAAAATGTGCAAGGATCCAAAAACAAGGTTGCGGCTAGCACTACTTCTTCTTGATGATGGAATACTTTGTCCGATATCAAACAATACCCAAATCACAAAAGAAAGGGTTCAACATGTACTAGACATTGACAAAATTTTCAAATAGGTGTGGGGAAGGAAATCATTCTCATTGACTGTGGAAAGCACCAAGTCTAAAGACCATTTCAGTTACACACAAGCTACCATTGCTATACAAGGCTTCCCCCATGCAATGATTCTTAGTAAATTTGCATGATGTCCTCCAATTCTTCAAAATGCGGTCCTTCACTCAACGATTGAAAAAAATGCATCAATTCAGGAGATCTTTGCTTTCATCAGTCAGATTAGTCTGCACCTTCAAAAAAAAAAAACATTCAGGTCACTTAATGTTCTGGGCCAAGTAAGTACACGGATATCTGATATTACTCTATTTTAATGCATAATAGTGGGCATTTATGTTTGCTATTCTGCATTATTCCGAGTGTTTTCCTTGCATATTTGGTAGATTTTCAGGTTTCTAGGTGTTCGGGTCGTTTGGGAGCAAAAGATGCACTTCAAAGCATTTCAAAAGATTTCAGAACAAAATAATCGATCGTGCAAGCATTGGATCGATCGAGCAATGGTTTTAGAGAGTGCACGAACGAGCACTTGTGTGCTCGATCGGGAAAATCCCCCTGGAAAAATCCGAAGCTTATGACCGATTGTGCAACATGAAAAATAATCGGGCAAATTGACAAAGTGCTCGATCGGGCAACCTTGTGGTCGATCGAGCAACTCCCCCGAGAAGAACCAGAAAACTTCCAATTTTGCATTCAAGTCCTCAAGCTTATCTCAATTTTCTTATTTTAGATTATTTTACTTTTTACATTATAAAAGCCTTATGGTTTTAGGTTTTAGAACTATTATTTATTTTTATTTTGGAGAGTTTTACTGAGGGAGAAGAAATTCAGACCTTTGTATTTGGAGAAGAATTCTGAACCCTTTCTATTATATCTCTAATTATTTTATTATGTGTTCTTCAAAGATATTGATTTGTGTTTGCTTGTCAATGTCTAAGTAGTTCACTAGTTAGGTTTTAGGGTTTTCCAAGGAAATCAGGTTTGATTGTTAGATTTATCATAAGGGGATAACAATTGATAGGTTCTTAGTCTAGACTTGTGATTAATTCATGAATTAAACTGGCCATCTAATTTATTGATATTAGACTAATAAACGCACAAAGATTTGGTTTAGAAGTTGGATCTAGTCTAGATGAATAAGTGTTCTTGCTTGCGAGAGTATTGTCGTGAATGCTTCTGAATAATTGAACATGAACTGTAATGCATGATCAATTATTTAAAAAATGGCGAGAGTTTGTTTCTGATAATTGAGCATAGGGTTTAATAATTCGTGAGGATATTATTCCATCATTGCCTTTCATGTTGAGAACTATTTTCAAAGAAAATCCATGCATGATAATTTGACTTTTAAACATGATTACACGTGGATTCCCTGATGCCTGACGTTTTTATTCTATAGTTTACAACCGCTTTTAATTTACTGTTTTGATTTCGATCACAACCAATCTTTTTATTTTGTCTTAGCTTGATTCGAGATTTAGCTAAACTCTGTACTTTCTGGTCTTTGTGGGATTTGACCATATACTTTACTACATTGATATGTTCTCTGCAGTATTAGTTTTAGGAATTAAATTCTTAACCTATCAGAATTTTGGCGCTGTTGCCGTGGACCAATAGTGCCTCTTTAGTTTATTCAAGATTTTAGTCTAAGATTTTTCTTTTTATAGTACTCATCTCGTTCTTTCTTCTTGTTTTTGTTTTACAGGTGCATGACCAGACGATCTGACAAATCCAAGGAATTGCTCAACCTTAGTATCTCAGAACTTGCAAAGTTAGAATGCTCAAACCGGAAAGCAAGGAAATACGCAAGCTCATCCACTTTGATGGCTGAAAACGTTGATCCCATCAATCCGGTCGGACTCGAAGGTCAAATCGATCCACCCTTCTTGGACTCAATCAACTGATTATCCATCAAGAAATAGGAGGACATAACGAAAATCAAGTGACACAAAGCCAACAAAGAGCCGATAACAACCAAGCTCCACCATAAAATCCCAATCCTCATAACATTGATGCAAGAAACTTTGTCTTGTACGGAGATCCGGAGAGAGTTAATAAGCGCAATACTCAGAACCATCTTCTAGTTGATTCGTTCAACAATCCTCAAGCATTCTATGCAAACAGGAACCCCCATTCAACCTTCACAACCTCAGTGAAGGGAATACCAATTCCCTATCCAGCTCGTTCAGATGATCCGTAACAACCAATTCAGTGGTTTAGCAACAGAGCATCCGATGGATCATATTGATACTTTTCAGGACATTTGCAGTACTACCAAACTTAATGGAGTATCTCGTGATTTCATGCATTTCAGCTTGTTACGTCATTCTCTAGCTGAGAGAGCGCTTTGCTGGCTGAAATCTCTACCTGCTAGATCTATTGTAACTTGGGAGGATTGCAAAGCCAAGTTTCTCAAACAGTTCTTCACCACCACTAAGACCAACACATTAAGGAACAAGATATCTGTTTTTAAACAAAGTCATGTGGAGTCATTTTTTGAATCTTGGAAGCGATTCAAAGAACTTCTTCGTGATTGCCCACACCACGGTTTCTCAGATGTAAGTCTCCTCAACACCTTCTATAGAGGAATTGACCAGAAATACTAGATTTCTTTAGATACATCAAGCGATGGAGACTTCATGCAGAAACATGTTCCAGATGCCTATCACATGATAGAGAACCTCACAGCTAGCAATAGCAATCACTGCCCAGAGTTTGATTCTCGAACAAAAACACATACACCTTCTTCAAACTCTGAACTTTCATAAATGAAAAGTGAATTCTAATAGATGAAAGGACTAATTGCTCAACTTCTCCAAAATCAAAACTTGAAACATGTCAGTTTTGCTGAAGATGTAGAAGTTGATTGTTTTGCTATCCAAGAGCATAATTTTGAAGGAGTTGAGAAGGAAGTAAGTTACATCAATAGTCAAGGTCAAAGGGTGTACAATCAAGAATTTAACAAGAATCATCCAAATCTATCATGGAGAAGTACTAAAGTTGAAAACCCTCAAGATCAACACTATCCTCGGCAACAAAAGATCTTTGTGCAGAACTCTAATTCAGGCAGTTTTCAGCAAACATCTCAGCATGTATTTCAACAACCACTACCAACTCAACCTCAACAAAGTAACACAATAGAAATGATGTTCAAGAAACTTTTAGAAGGCCAACAACAGTCCCAAAGAGAAGTGAAAGAGCTGAATCAAAAATTTGAAGCACTCTCTACATATATGAACATTTGGATAAACAATTTGCTCAAACCTCTAAAGCTGTGAAAAGACAAGCTGGTGTCTTCCCTGGAATATTTGAGGATAATCCAAAAGGTTATTGTAAGGCTTTGGTTTGTAATTTGGAAGAAGGAACTGGTGATTTGGAACAAGATGCATACTTTGAGAAGTTGGAGAAAGATTCAGAGGAAACTGCCCGATCAAGCACCATTTGCATGATCAGGCAAAAACATTTTGTGGGAAGAGATCGATCGGGCACTCCATGTCCGATCCAGCAGACGCACCTAGATTCAAAAATTCCTCTAAATGCTTATAAACCGAGAATTCCATACCCAGTGCCACCTACGAAGCCAAGATCATAGTTTGAGGATGGAGAGATGATTGGGAAGCGACCAAATCCACTTAGGCTACAAGACCCCAGGGAATTTTTAGTTCCTTTTTCGATTAATGGAGTAGATTTCACCGATTCTCTTTGTGATACAGGAGCTAATGTGAGCGTTATGTCAGTGACTGTTTCTGAAAGATTGGGGCTATCAGGTATCACACCTTCTAGAATGACTTTTAAACTTTTAAATGATTATATTGTATCTTCCAGTGGGTTTATCGTTGATCTATCGGTACAAGTTGGACACTGTCTCGTTCCTATTGATTCCATATCTTAGAGATGAATGGATACCAAGATCAACCTTTGGTTCTAGGGAGACCTTTTCTTGAAACCGTAGGAGCTGTTGTTGACCTACCTAATTCGCGCATATCCCTGAAGAACATCATGAAAAGGGTTTTCTATCCAGCGGTTCCTCCCAAGAGAATACCTAAGCTGACTATGGTAAAAGAGGAAGAGGTGAAGGATGAACTTCATATTGAACATGAACTCAAGAGTGTAGTTACTGAAGTCTTGCACAAAGAACCTCAAATCTAAACAAGGAATAGCAATCCCAAAGTCAAGGAAAAGATAAAAGTTGAACCGCAGAAGACAAATAGGGATTCTCAAGTGAATTTGATTCCTCAAGCAGTAGTTGGGGACAAAATTGAGTATAAGGTGAAAATCAAGGGGTTTTCAAAACCCTTCTCAAAGTTTAGAGTTTTACTCACCTTAGAGCTCAAAGAGAAAGAGATTGACGTTACAAATGTGTGATGGGTAAGATTCTAAAGCTGAAGATGACTGGATTTGGAGCTTGTTATGGAGCATTGTTGGAAGTTGATCCAATTCCAACTTAGAGGTAAGTACCATCAAGCTAAGTGACGTTAAACAAGCGCTGAGTGGGAGGCAACCCACTATTTGAAGTCTAGATTAGTTGTTTTTCAATTTTGAGTCAGTTCTAGTCCTAACTTACTTATTTTTAGTTTTGAGTTCAAAGTGATTCAAGTTATTACTGGTGAAGGATCTTCAAGACATTCCGGGTTATTTCTTATCTATTTTCATTACTAATCATCTCACTTGAATTGTTGGTTCTCTTGATGGTTTCTCTCTTGATTCTTGCTAATTTTAATTAGTATTGCTTAGATCATTTCTCACCATTCACTACCTTTCTTGATGTTTTGACTTGAGTTGTTTTAGATTCATGATCGATTGGTTTTTCTCATTAAGTAATTCTTGATTTTTGCTTATTATAATTAGTATTGCTTGATCATTTCTCTTTACTTACCAATTGATTGTGTGATACTAGAATGATTGCTGTGAATTGTTTTGAATTATGCATATTATATATGATTCTTGCTAATTTTTTATTAGTATTGCTCGATCATAATGTATTCAATGGTTTCTCTTACAACTGATTCTTGTTAGTTCTAAGCTAGCATTGATCAATCATTGTTCAACCATTGCTAACACTTCTCTTGAGTGTTTGTTCTTTTTGTAGGCATATCAGATGAGGCATAGGAATTCGAAATAGATTTGAGAGCAGTTCACCATTGGTACCTCCCTTTCCTTTGAACTCATATAGTATTTATTGTTTATTTTTCATCTTTTGAGGACTTTTCTATTCTAGTTACTCTTATTCCTTCTCTTGAATTTATTTTCACATCGGGACGGTGTGAAGTAAGTTTGGGGGAGGGTATGAAGATACTAACTATATTTTGATGTTTTGTCTTTTTGGTGAAAATTTTCAATTTTTGATTTTGATTCTATCGAGTCGAAGGAACCATGATCAAAATCGATGATAATATTTATCCAAATGTAGGTATGGTATTTGATTTATCTAGACTACTGACTTAGATTAGTTGCTAAGATTAGGATTGGAACCCCATTACTGATTGCTTTGTTTATGAAAGTTCTAATATTTTGAGTTATTGATGATTTGATGTTAGATCTGCCATGATAGGACTTAATCTGAATTTAAAATATTCTTGCTTATAGTGTTGATATACTCTAAGAATTAGGTACCTTTCTTTTTAGTTTTCTGTAAAACCGACAAGTTCTTTCAGTAAGATCTGGTGCTTTCACTCTCTCCCTTAGAAAATAAAAAGAAAACGGTTCAGAAAAAATGTTGAAAGCGTGACCTATAAGTCTGTAGTCAACCCCGGCGAATTGCTTAAGAAAGAAAAAGAAAAATGATGAAAAGAACAGAAAGAAAAGCGCAGAAATGCGGAAAATAAAAGAGAAAGGCAGTAAGATAAGAAAAAGAAAAAAAAAGTGAGAAAGGGAGAAAAAGGATCAGGACCGGAAGTTGGTTGATGCTCCGTTTAGTATGGACATTTCGATAGAAGAGGTACTTGAGTAAGTTGATTGATATACCATAGGTGAGAATGCAAATATGAACTTAAATGAATTTAAAGAGCTTATTGAAATGATTTGATACTTGATTGATTTGGGATTTAGAGTAGGAAACAGGTTATTGGTTTAGTGGTGGTAAACAATTCATTCAAAGTAATTGTCTGATATTGATGTCTTTAGAATTTTGAAACTATGCTTATGGTTGCTGAGATTGAATCTTGCTTTACTTGAGGACAAGCAAAGATCTAAGTCTGGGAGAGTTGATATTACTCGGCTTTAATGCATAAAAGTGGGTATTTATGTTTGCTATTCTGCATTATTCCGAGTTTTTTCTTGCATATTGGGTAGATTTTCAGGTTTGTAGGTGTTCGGGTCGTTTCCGAGAAAAAGATGCATTTCAGAAAATTTCAGAAGATTTCTGAAGCTTATGATCGATCGTGCAACATTAAGAATGATCGGGAAAATTTACAAAGTGCTCGATCGGGAAACCTTGTGCTCGATCAAGCAACTCCCCCGAGAAGAACCAGAACACTTCCAAATTTTGCATCCAAGTCCTCAAGCTTATATCAATTTCCTTATTTTAGATTATTTTACTTTTTATATTATAAAAGCCTTATGGTTTTAGGTTTTATAACTAAGGTTTATTTTTATTTTGGAGATTTTTACTGAGGGAGAAGAGATTCAAACCTTTGTATTTGGAGAAGAATTTCTGAACCCTTTCTATTATATCTCTAATTATTTTATTATGTGTTCTTCAAAGATATTGATTTNTTTTTTTTTTTTTTTTTTTTTGTCAATGTCTGAGTAGTTCACTAGTTAGGTTTTAGGATTTCTCAGGGAAATCAGGTTTGATTGTTAGAGTTATCATAAAGGGATAACAATTGATAGGTTCTTAGTCTAGACTTGTTATTAATGCTTGAATTAGTCTGGTCATCTAGTTTATTGATATTAGACTAATAAACGCAAAGAGATTTGGATTAAAAGTTGGATCTAGTCTAGATGAATAAGTGTTCTTGCTTGCGAGAGTATTGTCCTGAATGCTTGTGAACAATTGAATATGAACTGTAATGCATGATCAATTATTTAAAAACATTGAAAGTTTGTTCTGATAATTTGAGCATAGTATTTAATACTCTGAGAGGAGATTATTCCATCATTGCCTTTCATGTTGAGAACTATTTTCAAAGAAAATCCCTGCATGATAATTTGACTTTTAATCATGACTACTTGTGGATTCCCTGATGTCTGGCGCTTTTATTCTATAGTTGACAACCGCTTTTAATTAACTGTTTTGATTTCGATCACAACCAATCTTTTTATTCCGTCTTAGCTTGATTCGAGATTTAACTAAATTGTGTACTTTCTGGTCTATGTTGGATTCGACCCTATACTTTACTACATTGATCTGTTCTCTGCAATATTAGTTTTAGGAATTACATTATTAACCTATCACTATCCTAAATAGTCTACCCACTTTATTGTAGGTGGGTAGTTCAACTACATGCTTTCTCTTCTCTCGTCTAATATTCTTATATGATTAACACACAGGTTCCAGTAACCCTGCTGCTCAGCTAAGCGGCACATGAGTTAGTTGGTGACATCAAGATAGATGCTGACAAAGATGATGTTGTCGTTGATTTTCTTCTTATGTTGATAAGCGATGAACATCGATCCAAAATTAATTCATGGGCTGGTGGTCTTCATGTTGTAGTTGTTATTGAAGCTCAAAAAAGGCACAAGAAACGCGGAAAAGTGAGTAAAAAGAAGATAGAGAGAGAGGATATGGAGGAGGAGACTACGGGACTTGATGTCTAGAACACACTCATCATTCGATGAGGAATTACTGGTCTGTAAGGTTGCATCACATATTCAACAGAAAAATTTGCCGATTTTTGAAGGATACACAAGGAATGTCATCACATATATTGATGCGAGATTTAAGAAGTTGTTCACAGATATGAAGCACCTAATTTTACGTGGAAATGAAACAAAAGAGAAACCTTTGGAGGAAATTTTAAATATCAGTAAGGAAACTTATTAAAACTACAATCTCTTACGTTACTAATGTTTTACTTCCATCAATTTCTAGGTTCGAAAGATGAGGAACAAAAGGCATCAGAATCATGTGAGCGAAACGCTAACAACATCTCCATATCATATGATCTGACAGACCAAATCATTGAAGATGTTATCCTTGACAACACTCACAATGGCGAGTTTGAAGATGTCTATCTTCCTCAAATGGATTCATCCTCACCATGGGAAAATATGAAATCTCCAATAACAAAAGACCATGTACCAACATGTAATCCAACATCTAAAATGAATGAGTACAGATACTCCACCTACTTTTAATTACTTAATTACTTATTATACTTGTTTGTCTGCTCATCAGGAGCTTCTCGTACTCGCTTGACCGCCAATGTTTTACCATGCATCAACGATATAGAGCCTCCCTCATTTTCTCTCCATTTATCACAACATGTTGTTCCCCAACAAATGCAAACGAATGTATCAAGTAATTTGAACATGTGTCTTGCAATGGTTGGGTAGTCAATCTACTCATCTAGTTCACGTAGTTAGTATACTAATTGTGATTTATGTCTCTTTATTTCACTTAGGCTTACGTTATTCAGGAGAGTTAAGGTTAAATCAATCTCAATCATGAACAAATCAACCACGCCAAATTGTTTATATTCCACCATTTATGAGAGAAATTCACCCTCCAACCTACTCGCTCAATATCTCACACTTAGGATTCTCAACAAATGGAGATGGAAACCCTTTCTACGGTTCATAATCCACATTAATCAACTTCAAATATTGTTGTTCCAGGTAATGTAAGCACAACCACTATAGGGGGACTTAATGTTCATAAATTACTCAAGGTAATATTTTATTTGTAAGCAACGTTGTAATTTTCATTCTTCTCGAAATATGTTCAACTTCTTCCAAATCATATATAATAGGTTTTTTCGATTTCGTATGTTGAAAGCAAAAATAAGGCTGATATTTATATGGATTTCTTAAAAAGTTTACATATATTGTCTTATGTTGCTGCATCAAAGGTATTTTGATGTGTCCATTTAGAAAAGTGAATGGTTCTGGACATCACAATCTACCAATATTTAACATATACGTTAAACATTACACTCTTAGATATGTAGTCTTTATATTCAATAAGATACACTGACTACTAGTTTTAAACTTTTAGCATCCAAATACAGTTGGACAATCTTCAACTGAAGTCGAGAAAGATGAATCAGAAACATTACCTAACATACGCGAGTATATGAGAAAAAGGACTAATCGGGAACACCCAAAAAGGAGTTCAGCAAAAAGAGTTGTTATAAGAAGTTTGAGGATAAATCAGAACGCTACGGGGAACCCACAACTGATAAAAACCGAGAAAACTCAAATAACACGAAAAAGAAAAGAATTGGTTTTACCAACTCTAGAGGAGGAAGATGTGTGGGACGTGACTCTCTCTCTCTCCTCTCATAATGGAATTCAGAGCATTTGATGAGCCACCACCGAAGAAATTTCAAGCCTTCCGAGGAGTTCTCCAGAAATCCAAGTGCATACTATTGCATTTCTTAAACACTTATGTTAATTGTACTATAAATTAACCACCTACTTAATTGCTCCGGGGTTTACGACCTTGGTGACAACATCTCCTCCGAAAACACTCTATTCTTGACTTTATTCGAACCAAAATAGATTTGGTGACCCAATGTGTGTGTTTTATTTCATTTTACAATAGTCAGTATATTACTCAATATATATCGAACTATTTTATTTTCTATGTTATATAGGTCATGGATATTGTTGTCTGTTTCGTCCAATATAGAAGAGAACATATCCCCAATTGCAGGTCTGATTTCGTCTCTACGATTTGGATAATTGAGATACGGTCTCTTTGGGCATCTTTTCAACACACCGTTTACAAAGAAAAGTATCAATTCTTGAAAATTTCTACATTTCCTATCTCGAAGCATCCGAGCTAGTTTTCCTCCATCGATAGGAACTACTTCGATATCCACATTCAAAGTGTACACTAGCTATTGATCTCAACCAATGGTGAATAGAAGTTTTAGATTGTAACAAGAAGAAACTTTTCGAAGAGCAAGTGCAACACGAACTAAAGTTTATGTCAACATTTTTTCCTTTCTTCATAAAATGGAACGGAGTTGTGCCTCAATGTCGAGAAATCAGTTTGGACTCCTTTCAGGTTTACCGGAATGAGTTTGAACTACTTGTTCAGAAGAAAGTCTTTACTTTTCCTAGTTTTCCAATTAACTTCTAATAACTTATGTACTTACGCAAAATTAATTTTTTATGTGTTTAGTTCTTGCTGATGTAACAACTATGGTGCTAATGGAACAACATTCTCTTGACCACATAGACGAATGCTCCTTGTTAGGAAAAAAATATCTCAAAGTGGCATCAATGAACTACTGGATGAAAGTGTTCAATGTACTTGTTAAGCACCCATCTCCACCACCTATAAGGTTTCCTCTCAATGTACTTGTTATGCCTACTTGGAGTGTTGTTATAATCTTCAATAATTTACAACGAAAATGGTTACCAAAAGAATTAACTCTAAACTCTAATTTTGTTGTCACAATAAATCCTCTTAATTTTGATGTACTAATCTTTTGATGTACTAATCAAACGATTAACATCAATGGCACAATGGAAGTGTGTTGTTGCCACAAGACAAGGGAGAAAAATTCCAAACCAAACTAGATATAGCAAAAATTTATTCATAATGTTTATTGATCCATCGTTCGTGTTTGGTCCTTGTATAATGGGTTGTAGTGAAATATACAAACGAAAATTTTTCTTCACGAAAATTGCTTTACTCTTTCCTCTCATCTCTTTGCTTTATCTTTCTTTCCCTTCAAGAAGTAGATTCCGGAGATATCTGAGGTGAGCTTCACCGTTTTTCAAGCCACGCTCGCGTGCACCGCGATCCAAAAATTTGCCGTTAAAATTTGGAAGCGGTGAGCTCGCCTGAGCATTTCTCTCTCCCATGAAAAATTAGATCTTTGCTTCTCCCTTCTCTATATTCACAAATACAAAAGCCAATGATGTAGCCGCTTCTAGTGGTGGATCCGGCCAGATCCGCCACGGCAGAAGCTCGGAAGTTAGCGAGTGCAAAGTGGTAGGAATTCAAGGCCAGACTCCGAATCGCTTAGCTAGAGGAGAGCAAAGCGACGCTCACCTGGTGGTGGTGCTGGGACCACATTCCTCTCGGAGACGCCGCCAAACCATGTCTGATGGCTTCTCAGCTCATCCCTAAGTTCGCTGCAAATCTACCCTGCCTCCTCCAACCTTGATGTGGCCTTCTCCAGTGACCAGCCTCTTTCTTTTTTCTGATAGCTGAAGTCTGCGTGGATGGCAACGATTTTGAAGCTCGTCATCATTTCAAAGTCGTAGTCAGGTTGCCGGAGCCGGTGTTAAGACTTAAATGCCTCCAAAATCCCCAATATAAAGAGACATTCCTTGATTGCTGCTTGAAGAGCCAAGTTAAGACTTAAATGCCTTCAAAATTGATTTCTAGAGAGCTTATCCGGAGGTCCATATAGGTAGATTAACTTGAAACATAAGCCATCAGCCGATAACCAAAATTCATTATAGTGTGGTGATGATGAGGTTGGAGTCTGCAGATTAACTATATTAGACCAAAAGACTGCAAGCCCTCCTTTATTACCAGCTGGAGCATTAGTAATACAATGAGAGAACCTCAATTGGTGACAAAGAGATTGAACAAAAGCATCACCATTCTTAGTTTCTGAGAGGAATAGTAAATCGATTGAAATATATTCCTGACAACTCCAATGTATGATCTTCATTTGGTGAGGGATGGTTTTGGGGTTACCACCCTTCCCTGTTGATTAACTGATTTTAGTTGCCTTGGTCTACTTGAGGAACTAGCATCATCCAATAGAGCCTGTTCAACTTTGCGTTTCATACCAGATTCAGGTTTGAGTACGATATTGTGGAGATTGCGGAGGCTGAGCTTCAACAGTCTGCAAAGGAGGAGGTAAGGGTGCAAGATTTTGAGCTTGAACAGGTAAATTGGCATCTTTCAACAGGATGTAATCTGGAGCCAAAGTATCAGCAGTAACAAGACATTCCGATTCTTCATGCGCCATATCACCACATTTTAAACAAAATTTGCGAAGCCTATCATATTGGAATCGAATTAACGTTGGAGGCTTGTCTTTGTCAAAGAGAATGTATCTGGTAAAGATTAGTTTCGTAGAAGTGCTGAGGCAGATTCGAACTGAAGCTTCACCAGGTTTACCATTTCTAGGTTCTTGCAATTTGACCTCTTCCACAGTTCCCATTTCTTGCAATATCTCCTTGATCATATCTTCATCGCAATAATCATTCGGGATATTCAAAATACGAACCCAAAACGTTTTGGTCTTGAGATAATCAGGTTCATTGCGTCGTGTCCATCTATCCACAATGAGTATCCACTTCTTAAAATTCCACGGTCCGGAGTCCAAGACACGCAGCAATTGATGCTCTTTTTTGAAGAAAAACTGGACAATGTATGGATCCAAGACCTTGCCAGAGACAGAGCCTTCGAGTTTCCAAGCTTTGGGACGAGTTTGTTTGAGGGCGTGAACTTTTTGATGAGATTGGTGCATGCATCGGACTACTAAGCTACACCGATTGTCTTCATTACGTTGCTTCTGTCTTTCAGCGTTGGGTTGAAATGGAGTCTGATCGGAATCCAAATTGAGATTTTGCAGAGAGAGCCACAAATCGGATGACATTGGAGAGAAAGAAGAGATTAACAGGTAACAGAGGCAAGCGATCAATATCAATCAAGACAAAGAAGATACAAAAAGGATAGATCAGAGGAGAAATTGAAGTGAATCCGCATAATTATAGAGCAAATCGATCGCATGCAGGCAAAAGAAAGACCTTAGAACAGGGAGTCGCCACATTCATTACACTCAAATGGAACTCAGTTAAAAATCTGTTTCTTACTTTTAATTTTAAGCAAACTAAAATTCATATTTGTTTAATCAGGCGGTTAGATCTATGGGACAGAAAAAAAAAATAAATAAATAAAAATCTATGGGACAAAAACTTGCAAGTCGTCTCTCTCACCAAGCTTCTAGAGAGCCAAACTTAAACTTTTAAATTGCTCTACAATTACTATGAATAGCTTTAACTTTTAAGGAAAAGGTCAAATGTCAAAAACAGAAACCT
>OVBE01001235.1:0-38349 GCA_900406425.1 Iberis pinnata | reverse complement strand
CGAAGCTTGAAGAAACTGGTGAAGAAGGGCTTTAGTTGTGCGAGTTGTGGATCTCACAACACCGTCGACCCACAAGGACCGAGGCGTTTATACTTAGTTGTTCGAGAAGAAGGATCTTCCACCGGGACACAACCATCTGAGAGTGAGACCCAACCCATGCGCCGTCCATCACGCCCACGACCACACCCGCAAAGGTACAAGCGCTAACCTCCTCCACCTACTTCCGACAACGAGTCCCCTACTTTCTCTTCGGATGATTACGGGGACAACAACGGTTCTGACCATTACTAGGTACACATGTTCTCTTTTGTAAATATTGCATTTAGTTTCGATTTCTTTTTCCTTTTTGTCCCTTTCTCCAACTTCTATTACACATAGGGACCGTAGCTAATATAGTTTCGATTTCTTTTCTTATCATGCATCATTTGCATTGTAGATAGTTAAAGTTTTACAAAAAAAAAAACCAAAAAAATCGAAAATTTTAAAAAAATTTAAAAAATGCATTTAGTTTCATTTTGTTTAGATTGAATCATATGCATAGGAAATATGTGATGAAAATGCCTTGTAAGTATGCTTCTTTGCTAGTTGGATTCATTGCCCAAGTTATTAGTTGTCTATTGCTAGCTAGTCGAATCCGAACTAAGATTGAACCTTGCTTGGAATATGGAATTGTATGATCTTTGCCTTTCCAAAGCATGCTTTGATTTGAAATTCATCTCTATCTATTAGAACCTTAATTTGATTGCTAATTATCATGTCTATGCATTGGATTTGGACTTGTGGATAAAATATACATATTTGGACTATCTTATTCAATTTTTACCACTCTTGTTAGTCCAAGTAGTTTCCCCACCTTAAACCAACCTTCTTTCAAGCCATAAATCGATTTTTGGAGTGGTAGGACTTTTATGAAAAGAGCTTGGTAGAAAGTGTTAGGTTTGAACTGACAAGGATCGGATTTCATGTAGTTCTAGTTCACGACTTTTGGACTAGATAGGCTTAGGTTCGGAATGAATTGGGATATTTGGGATTTAGATTGCCGGTTTGATCATGGTTGAAAATGGGAAAAAGAATGCAATAAGAAGCTTAGGAGGGGATCAAAGAAATAAAAATGGAATGGAATTTCCTAGTAAAGGATTGGGAAAAGAAAAGAAAAAAGCAAAATAAAGGGTAAAGCTTGGTGCAAAAAGCGATTAGAAAAAGAAAAAAAAAGAAAAAGAGAAAGCCTTAAGCCCTTGGAGTTAGTAGAACAACCAATCCGCTAGGTTAGGAAAAGAAGTAAATCCTCCTTCTAAGTTTATGAACGATAAGAGTTTGAATGGAAAAGGGTAGACAATTAGGATGGGCATTTTGACGGTAAAAGGGTAGATTAGGATCCTTCTCCATGTTATTTATGCAAAGCTTTGAGCTTTTGGGTATTGGGTAGATGGAATCCTATTCTTGTATACATCCATGTGTTCTCACCTTTAGCATTCTACTAAAGCTCTTTTCCTTTTTGAGTGATCCTTATTTTGATTTGAAAAACCGCGGCAAAGAGAGATCATTTTTGTCTCTTAACCCAGTCCTTGAACCAAATAAGTCCATTGATTGTGCATAGTTTGATTCACGGTTCCTATTTGAATGAATGTTAAAGAGATGAATGGATTTGAGTGCATGTGGAAGTTAGGATCGATCTCGATTAAGTTGTGATGAGTAAGGGTAAGATTTTTAAGTAGGACTAGATTGATTCGCACTTTAGAACTAGTAACTTAGACAATGATTTCACCTATTTTAGAAGCATACTTTGGTTCTGAGGTTCCCATTTTTAAACCTCTTTGACTTACTATCCTTTGCGGTTTGCTTGAGGATAAGCAAAGGAAACGTTTGGGGGAGTTGATGTATTGCGTTTTTACCCACTTTAGGCATCGATTATGTTCTTGTTTTGGTTGGTTTCACATGCATTTAGAATAGTTTAGGTTGCATTTTGCATTATATTGCATATTTCAGGTACCTAAAGAAGATGGAGCTAAACCGAATCAAAACCAAGGAGAAAGAAGTCAAAAGAAGCTAAAAAAGTCAAACCGAACATGGTATCGGCCACCCGTACCGGTTGGGGTAGACTGATACCTGTCACGAAGAGTCAATACCGGTACATTTCAACTGATACACCCGTACCGGTTGGGGTGTATTGGTTGGAATCAACCGATATGAAACAAGGCCAATTAATACCGGGCAGAAGCTACCGGTACACCTGGCCCGATACAGGTGTACCGGCCATCACATATCAGCATCGAAGGACTGGTATCGGTATCGGCCAACCGTACCGGTTATACCGGCCGATATCGACCACTAAAAGAGAAAAAATTTGCTTTTGTTTAAATACACTTAAGAGACCTAATGAGTATTATTCCATCTTTTATCTTAAAAAAATCTCTGTAAAACCTTGTTCTACTTTTGAATCTATTTGATTTCAGTTTTTCCATTTCTTAAATCTGTTCTTAATTCTTTGTTAATTTGATTTCTTCCATGGGAAAACATAGTTCTAACATGAGAATTTGTGTTTTCTTCATGGGTTGTGAGTAGTTTCATTAGGCAAATGGGCTAGGTAGATTAGGTTGATTAGATGGTGAATTTAGATATTTAGGTCTTATAATCCTTAAATCCTCATACAATAGATGTTCTTAACGCTAGGTTTAACCTGATCAATTGAATCTAGATCATAGGAAAATTATCGCCCGAAAGGTGTTCGATAGAATTCCTGAATCAATCTTTGTATGCTAAATGAGGCCTAGCCAAGAGATTGTGTTAGTTAGTTTAGTGGTTGAGTATAGATTAGATCTTAATGATTAGGAAAAGGATTAGTACCACGAGAGTGGATTATTCTATAAGTGGAAATCTTAGAACAAGGATTAGCAGTTAAATCTGAGTATAGAACGTCTTAAGAAGCCATTGATCACCTGAGTCGTTGCCTTAGCCCGTTTGTTTAGCCATTTTATTATCGCATACTTTGTTTTTATATTAAATCTCGTTTTCAATCATTGCACGTTTTATTCGATAATCAC
The DNA here is from genome assembly GCA_900406425.1 of Iberis pinnata. Classification (NCBI taxonomy): domain Eukaryota; kingdom Viridiplantae; phylum Streptophyta; class Magnoliopsida; order Brassicales; family Brassicaceae; genus Iberis; species Iberis pinnata. The sequence continues at coordinate 35,308 of OVBE01001235.1, read as the reverse complement.
AATCAACTTTTGATCGTTTAGACTGAACGTAATTCTCATTAGAACTAAATAGTTAATTGCATCTTGAACTGGAATTGACACCTAAATACTACATCGATAGTCAAGTATTTTAGGATTACTTGCTAGATAGGAGTAAAAACTTGTTTATCAACTTGTCAATTTGCAGCCAGCTGGGATCTCAATATTTGTCCTGTTAAGAAAATCAAAAGGATGGGACGCCCAAAACCAATAATTGACTATGCTACCGAGTTAAGCAAATTGGCTTCCGGCTCGAAAAGGAAACTCGAGCAAACGTCTGGTTCTACGGGTAGCGAAGATCCCTGCCCAGCTCTGGTGACCAGGAAAAGGCGCCGATCCAACTGGGATCGCGAGTCTCACAAGGTGGTAGTAATCGATGAGACTGAAGAGCCGAGCTCAGCTATTGTTCCAACTGGGGAGAAAAACTCGAGAGAAGAGGTCCCTGCTGAGGCACAAACAGTAAATGAGAGTGTTCCTAATGGGGAACATCAACAACAAGAAAATGCTCCTGAGCAGCAGCAGGAAGTTCCTGCTGAGGAAGTCCCTGTTATCGACCCATCTGTTCCACCACCTGCTTCTACTAGTGGAACTCCAACGACCTCTCAAATGTTGGGAGAGATGACTGGGGATATAGAGCCCCTAGATGCTAGTTTAGAAACGTTTGTTGAGGAGCTTCCTCATCTTCTTGAAGCAGGTGATGATGATGAGGATGAGGATGAGGAAGAAGAGTAGGAAGAGGAGGATGAGGCTGCGAATCCTCAGGATGTTGAGGGAGGGAGCTCCCAAACTGAGAGGCAGGACAACTCACGAGGAAGATGGGCTTTCTCGTTCACACATAAGGGCATGCCGTTTGTGCATGATAAGCAAGCATGAGCAGGTTTGGTGAACCGCCTTGGAGCCAACGGTCTAATCATTCCAACTGTAGATCGGCTGATGGTACATGAAATTTACGAAACATTATCTCGGCAAGCTTGCCAGGTAAGTTCTTTCTTATGTTCCTCTCTCTCTTACTTCAATTAGATAAGTGCTAACTCGCCTATGTATTTGATGTGTAGAATTTGGTGACGACCAACAAGGTCGTCGCCTTTTATGAAAACAAGCTTCGATCTCTGTCTTGTAATGAGGACGAGCTGGTCAGGCTGTCAAAGTTAGCGGACCAAGGTAAAAAGCGTTTGGCCAAAGATCGATTGAAGCTGAACAAGCAAGAAGAGGAGATCAAGCAGCTGACAACCCAGGTAGTCACCGTGAAAAGGATGCTAAGTGATACTGCGACATCTGCTACCAAAAATCTTGTCGCTCTGAGGGCCGAGCTCGAAGGCACCTTCGAGGTTACCGTGATAGAGCTTGTCAAACATCAAGCCATCATGGACCAAACAGGCGCCAACTTCTTTGAGCTACGAGGGGCCTATGCTGTCCTTGAGAAGTTGTATGAGAGCGAGATGAAAAGGCTCCAACTCTCCCGAGTTTCACAAGTCACGTTAACGCGGCAAGAGACTCAGGTTGACTGTGCAACAAAGGTTGAGAAACTTCGGCATCACATGGAAGACCGAGACAAGTTCGATCCCATTATTCAGGCATATTCCCAGGCTAAAGGAACTCTGGACTGCATGCGGATCATAGTGGCAGAAGGCGGAATTATGCCTCCCGAGCTGATGGCAACGCTTGAGGCAGATGTTGCGAAGTACCAGGTGCAATACGAAGAATTAGACATAACTGACGTGATACCCGAAGAATTTGTATTCTGACCTTCAATCAAGGAAGCATGGTTCGAACCTATTTTGTTCTGCTCTAGGAGGTTCGGAAGTTCCTGCTGACGTCCACTCTGCTACTCCAGTGACGCCGAGAGTGTAGCTGCTCCTTTGGAGCAGCTTTCATAGTTTTCTTAGGATTGGGGTCGGTCTGTCTTGTACCTCTTGGGTTCCTTTGGGGTAGTTTTCGTTTTTTCTTAGGGTTATGGCTCGGCGTATTCTTTTGCAAAACACTATATTTGTAAATTCTTAGTTTAGTAAACATGCTTGTCTATGAGAAGAACTTTGATCTCGCTATGTCAGTTGGTTGTGAACCGGAGTTTGGCTCTTTAATGTTATAACAATATGGCTAAGGTATAAGTGAATGTTTCTCTAGTCCTTATGCGAACTGAACATCCACCCGATCAAAAGCCGGAAGGAGGTAACCTACAGATCGTCCCTTCTCACAAATGATCTATCGACAAAAACTTTAGTTTCATCAATACTCTCGGTTGGAGTATGCAAGTCGGAACTTGGCTTTTGAGGTGAGACTTATGCTCGAACATTGTAACTTTGCACACGCCAAATACTCGTCTTTAGGAGTACGCAAGTTGGAGCTCGGCTTTTTAAATGAAGACTTAAGCTTGAATGTTGTGACTTTTCACGTGTTCAGTACTCATCTTTAGGAGTACGCGAGACAGATCTCGGCTTTGTTAAAGGTCTTTGGAGCCATGACGAGACAAATTTGATATCGCCGACATCCCCGTCTAGGCGTAGGGTATGTGTGAGTTATAGCTTGGCTTTTGTTTATAGTTTTTCGAAGTTTTTTTTTGTAAAGGTATAGTTGGTACAGTTAGGTATGTTAATACTGTAAAAGGCATCGAGACTGATTCAGAGATCGTTGAATCTATGGTCAAAATAATTTTTATTAATTGAAATAGCTGCACTCAGTGGGTTGCCTACGTACCCTGATAACAGGGATCAAGCTAGGTCGTAGTTCATGGTACAAAGGAACCTAAGAGTAAAATCTCTTAAGTTTGGTGGCATTCCGGGAGTTCGGGATTGGCGTACCGTCTGTAGCTTTCAGTTCGTATACTCCAAGTTTGACTATATTGGACACTTCGTATGGGCCTTCCCACCGAGCTCCCAGTTTGCCGGCGTTTTCTTCTGTCGTATTTGCGTAGGTCATTCGTAAGACCAGGTCTCCTACTTCGAATCTACTTCACACATTTGTTGTAGTATCCTATTGTAGCTTGTTGATAGGCATTTTTTCGTACTAGCGCTCTGTTGCGTATCTCTTCGACATCGTCGAGGGAATCAAGGAGCATTGCATCGTTAATGGCTTTGTTTTTAGGCAACTTGTCTTGGCGTAGGCTGAACACTGCTGCTTCGGATGGTGCTAGGGCTTCAATTCCGTGGGCCAACGAGAATGGTGTCTGATTGGTGGACTGTCGAGGAGTAGTTCGGTAGGACCATAAGACACCATCCATCTCGTTAACCCAGAGTCCTTTTTTGGAATCGAGGAGTTTCTTCAGTCCGTCCACTATGGATTTATTGATGGCTTCAGCTTGCCCATTTGCCTGTGGATACCTCGGCGTAGAGTGGTTCAATCGAATGTTCCACCTGTAGCATGAACGATAAGTAATTTGTTAGTATAAGATGATATAGTTGGTCGAGGGTGCGACTGGTTCACCGTCCACCTGTCGCAGAAAGCTTTTACTATTTCTGCACAGAAATTGGTGTCGTTGTCCGTCATGGTGCCGTGCTGGCAGATTATATTTTTCCATATGAAGTCATGTACCTGAATACTCATATATAACATAGGTCGTTAATGATCCTATGTATAAGAATCACTGTGCCGAACTGGGAGTCGTGGTATTTGGACGCGAAACCTGTTTTGCTTTGACCGCTGTATATGATTCTGCTTCGACCCATTTGGTGAAGTAGTCGGTCATTACCAGTAGGAATTTATGTTTGCTTGTTGCAACCAGAAAAGGTCTCATCACGTCCATTCCCCACTTCATAAATGGGTAGGGGCTTGTCGACGCGTTTAGCGGTTCGATGGGTGCATGATTGGTCGGTCCATGTTGCTCGCACATCTCACATCGTTTGATGAACGTCTGGCTATCCTGCAGCATCGTCGACTAGTAGTGTCCGTGCTTTTTTATATGTAAAGCTAGATAACGCCCGCTAGGATGACTTCCGCCAACTCCTTCATGGAGTTTGGCAAGGACTTGTTGGACATCGTCTTCATTGATGCACCGTAGTAGGATTCCAGAGGCGGATCGTTTGTAGAGTTATTCATCAACAATGAAGTATCTCGCTGCTTTGACTCGAAGTTGTCGTGCTGCCCATTTGTCTTCGGCTTATTTTCCTGCAAGAATAGAATCTTTTATCTTGGTGCGCCAGTCGGGTTTGCCTTGCTGGTCTTGTTCTTGTTCGAAGGAAACTAGGTCGTCGATGGCGTTAGCCATCATAAAGGTGATGCTTGGTGAAATTATGTACTCCATAGGGATGGTTCGTTTCAATTCAAGCTCATTGGTGGATGCCAAGTTGGCCAATGAGTCGACGAGCTGGTTCTTGTTCCTAGGAATTCGGTAAGCTCGAAACCTTTGAACTCGCTTGCTTTCTCTTGAACCATTTGGTGGTATTGTAGCATCCGGTCGTTCTTTGCGGCATATTCTCCACTGAATTGGCTGGTGACAAGTTGAGAGTCGCAGAAGGCATGTATGCGCAAAGATCCGAGGTTCTTGGTGAGTCGTAGCCCTGCTAACAGCGCTTCGTACTCTGCCTCGTTGTTGGACGCTTCAAATTTGAACCTGAAAGCCTATTCAAGTACTTCTCCAGTGGGTGATTCGAGTCGGACACCTGCACCTAACCCTTGCTTCTTTCTTGATATGTTGACATAAAGGTTCCATACATATGGTGGAGGTGAGGTATTTGCTTCAAGTGGGATTTCGGCTATGAAATATGCAAGAACTTGGGACTTCAAACTTGTTCAATTTTGATACTCCACGTCATATTCGCTAAGCTCGACTGCCCATTTGGTTAATCTTCCGGACTGGTTTGGGCAATGTAGGATAGTGCGGAGTGGGTGGTTGCTGAGCACGACGATGATATGTGACTGGAAGTAAGGTCGTAGTTTCCAAGCTGCAGATATTACTACCAGGGCTATCTTTTCTATGGGTGGGTACCGTGTCTCGGCGTTGTTGAGAGACTTGCTGACGTAGAAGATTGGTTTCTGCTCCCCTTAGTTTTCCTTTACGAGGACGCCACTGACGGCGACCTTGGAGACTGCAACGTACAGGTAGAAGATCTCGATGTCCTATGCTTTGGCAAGTACAGGGGGCATCGCTAAGTATGACTTGAGCTCGTCAAATGCGATCTGGCACTTTTGATCCCATTCAAAACACTTGTTTCCTTTGAGGATTTGATAGAAGGGTAAGCTCTTATCAGTAGATCGAGAGATGAATCTGTTCAGCACGGTGATACGGCCTATAAGATTTTGTACTTCCTTTTTTGTCCATGGTGCTGGTAAGTTGAGGATGGCTCCTATTTGCTTGGGGTTTGCTTCAATCCCTCTTTTAGTTACGATGTACCCTAAGAATTCACCAGATGTGACTCCGAAGGTACACTTGGCCGGGTTAAGTTTCATTCCGTAGAGGTTGAGTGTTTCGAAGCACTTCTCGAGGTGTTGGATGTGATCATTTGCCTCGGCAAATTTAACCAGCATATCATCAATATAAACTTCCATAGACCTGCCGATCTCACTGGCGAAAATTTTGTTCACCAGGCGTTGGTAGGTTGCTCTTGTATTTTTAAGTCCGAAAGGCATTACCTTGTAGCAGTAGATCCCCATGTATGTGATAAAGGCGGTTTTTTTCCCGATCTGAATGATGCATCATGATCTGATTATACCCTGAAAAGGCATCCATAAAAGACAAGAGTTTGTTGCCTGTCGTGGCTTCCACCAATCTGTCTATGTGAGGCAAGGGGAAACTGTCTTTGAGACACGCATTGTTGAGGTTGGTGAAGTCGATGCATATGCGCCACTTGCTGTTCTTCTTCTTAACGACGACCGGGTTGGCTAGCCACTCTGCGCATTTCACTTTGGCGATTGAGTCAGCGTTCAAGAGTTTTTCTACCTCGTCATTGACTGCTCGAGAGCGTTCTTTCCTAGCTTGCGACATTTTTCCTTTATTGGTTTGTAGCTCGGGTCCACATTTAGCTCGTGACAAGTGATTGACGGGTTGATTCCCTTCATGTCGTCCATGGTCCAGGCGAAGGTACTAACGTTCTTCTTTAGTAGTTCGATTAGTTTAGCCTTAATATTTTCGTCTAGCTCTTTCCCGATTCTTTTAGTTTGGCCCAGATGTTCGGTGTGAATACTAACTTGTTCGACCTTGTCGAGTTCCAGCGTGGAATTATAGGTCGGCAGTGGGCTTGTGGTTTTATCTGATACCTGCAAGGTTCGTATACGATGCTCTGTCAGGAAAGAAGTTCGGGCTACGCGCTGATTTTCTCTAATCGTTCATGTTCCTCTATCGGTTGGGAATTTGATGCATTGGTGGTAGGTCGACACTGCTACTTTCATGGAGTAAAGCCATGGTGTACCTAAGATTACATTGAACGCCGAGTCTTGTTCAATGACAACGAATTTGACCATTTGGGTGGACCCTCCGGCCTGAATAGGCAACTTGACCATTCCGGCAGAAGAAACGGTTTCGCCACTGAAACCCGTGAGTGTTTTGCTGCCGTCCTTGATCAGGTCGGCACTGATTCCTATGTTATCAAGCGTCCTTTTAAAATGATTTCCACCGAGCTACCTGTATCGATAAGTATTCTAGCTACCTATGTGTTCGCAATGACCAGCTCGATAACTAGAAAGTTGTTGTGAGGTTGGCTTAGTCCTTTTAGGTCGGTGTCCCTGAACTCAAGCGGTTGGGAGGTCGGTGTGATGTCAATTTGTTCTTTTTGTGCAGTGACAACAAGTCGTTCAGAATTTCGGATAGATCTTACATAGTCGTTGCAGGAAGTTAAGCCACCCATGATCACGTTGACTCGTCTTCTTGGTAACGATCCCTCTGTAGCTTGGTCATCCGGGCTATGATCTCGAGTTCGAGTGGGAGGTGCCATGTCGTCGCTGGTATGCGAGCTCTTTTCTCAAACTGTGCTGACCTGGTGAGCTTTGTCCTTTATGGTTGAGTTGTGCCATGAGTTTCCGCCTCATCATCGATCGTTGTATATGCTTATGTTAGTGTTGATCTCGCCGTCTTGAAATTTCTTCAATAAGATAGCCTGTAAGTGGCGGTAATCTGCAGTTTTGTGCCCGGTTCGTTTGTGAAAATTGCAGTATGCTTCTGGATCATTATCTAAAGGTGGAGGTTGGTCTGTGGTTTTGCCACCTTCTGTGATCGCGTAGGTCGCGCGTCCCCGCCTATCTCTTGAATTGTGCTGCCTAGGTTCCCGAGGAATTTCATCTCTATCTCGGCTAGGTTTCACGACGTGGTGATTTTTAGACATTGCGGCGTGTTCTTCCTCTATTTCAATGAACTTGTTAGCTCGGTGAAGTGCGTCTTCCAGTGTTTGCGGTGGATTAACAAGCAAATCATCCTTGAATCTTGACTTGAACCACTAGAGCGGCAATCGCTTCTTCGTCGTTAATCACTATTCGAGCTACGACTCCCTTGAACATGTCAATAAAATCTTTTAATGACTCGTCCTCCTGCTGAGACAGTGTCCAAAGGTCGGTTGTTGAAGCTTTCTTCGCAATGTACATCGAGTAGTGCTTGATGAACACGGTTGAGAGTATTTGAAAGTTGTTGATAGTTCCAGGTTCCAAATGGGAGAACCAGTCCAGCGTCGATCCTGATAAGTTTTCCACAAAGAGTTGGCACAAACCTGCATCTCGCTCTTCTACAAAAAATTGAGCTCGTTCCATGGCGATTGTAAAGACCGTTAAGTACTGAACCGGATCACTCCTGCCATCATATCCTGTAAATTTGATTTTAGCAGAGTGCCGAACTAAGACGTCGGTAACCCTCCTGGAGAATGGGGTCCTTTGCGCTTCTTCTATGGTACGAAGGATGTCGGGGGCCGAGCTGGTGGCCTGGTGTACTTGCGAACTCATAATTTTCAGTTGTTCGTGAATGTTCCGCATCTTGGCTTCTTCAGTTGTGCTTCTGAATTTAGTCATGTTTGTGTAATCAGGCCGACCTTGGTGCCCGTCTGCTGTCTTGGGTGTCTGATGAGATGCTCCGAATAGATCTCGGTTTACTATGCGTGCATCTCTTTCCTTGGTGGACGCGGTGATACCTTCCAGCTGCGCCCTCAGGTTCTGGGATTCCGCTCTAAGTTTATCGGTTTACACCATCTGCTCTTGCATATGGTTTAGTAGATCCTACATGGTGATTTTTGGGACCTCGTCTTCATGGTCAGATCCCGTTATCTCGACTCGATCATCTCTGTTTACTGCATCGATGGTACATCCATCTGGTCTTTTTTCAACTAATCCCGTGGTCATTACTTTGGTCGATTATTCCTGCAAAAAGAGATTACAAGATCGTCTAGCTAGTCCCCACAGACGACGCCAACTGTTGAATCAAGACTTAACAATTAGGTTTAGGTCTTTGATCTTGTGGGTAAAAGGCTAGAGTAATCTTAAGAAGAATTTCATATATTTTTTGAATAATTACATGGGTATTTATACTAGAAATACATGCTTAAAACCCTAATTACAAGAATTAACGTAATGGGCCTCGAGCTGGAAAGTCCAGCTCTTCAGATCGGCCCACTTAGGTTCTGGCCTTCTAAGTCCCATTTTTCTCCTTCAGGTCGGTGTCCATCTGTGCCTTCAGTCGAAATAGGGTTTTGGGCAGATGCTACACCTGGTATTAACAGGAAGTGACATCATATTCATCTTCTTTTTCGTTATCTTACTCTTCTTTGCCGGGTAAGTCATTGGTAGATATTAGGTGAAGGAAAGAAGAAGAATGAACAGAGATATCGATATATTAAGACTAGTAAAGGATACAACTTGACCTAACCAAATATATAAACATGTACTATACAAGCTCAACAAGGTTCATATAAAACAAAAAGGCTCATATAGCCCAACAGGACTTCATGTGTGTTTTCGGCTTATTAGCGAAAAAACATAAGGCGTCTTTTTAAAATCAGACCGGACTACGGTCTAACCAGGTTAAATCAGGAGTAAGTCCCGGTTGGTAAAAACCAAAAATGGGAGAACTAGCATCCCAATTATATATAGGTTAACTTGTTGAACATGGTATTTTTCTTAACTAGGTAGCCGGCCGCGCAGGGCGCGGCAAAAAAAAAAACTTGAAATATATTTGTATCAATAATTTAAAATTATAGTTAATATTATGTTACAAATATATTATATGAATATATATATATATTAATATATTTTCAGTGAGCTATGAAAGTACAAATGATCTATCAGATTAATTGTATTTGTTTCACTATATTGCAACATTGTTTTGTAAAACATATGTTCTCAAATTACATTTCGTTATCTGCGCAACTTGATGATAAACTCCTAAATCTCTTAACAGAGAACGATATACCTATGGAATTATGCTTCGAGATCCCTGGACATTTCAAACATTTCTTTCTCCTTTACATTCACAATACCAACTTCTGATGCCAAGCAACTTATTGTCCTAGCATGAGAATATAACTTTGACTTTTTCAAGAATAGCAATTATATTCTTTTTTTGCAATTTTTTTTAACAACTAATTCATTCATTCAAAATAATTGATTACAACATAAAGAGTAAATTTGGAACAACCAAATTTCAAAGTTTTTGGCCACAGTAACATCACAACCAGGATTACAATAGTTTAAACGAAACTCAAAATTTTCAAAGTTTGAAAAGGTGTTAGAAAAAGATTGGACGTAAACTACGGTCTAACCAGGTTAAATCAGAGCGGTAAAAAACCAAAAATGGAAGAACCATCGATCCGATCCACTAAAAATTTGGTTTAAATATTTTTTATAATTAACCTCTATAAATTATGAAGTTAGGGTTTTAGTTTTTTATTTATAGCTTTACAAGTTATTACCTTCTCACCTCATTATTACATATTGAATTTGAAGTGAATCATATTTTATATATTTTACTAGATTAGGTCCCGCGTAGATAAAAATTTTAGATTTAAATATGATAACTCGTGTTATTATATATTTTCATCGACGTTAAAATAAAAATTTAGTTATTTTTATCTCGAGTTTCTTTTTACAAAATCGTTAAAATTAATATCAACATATGTCACGGTTTTTAGGTTTAAACAAACATAAAAATGTACATATATTTTTTGCTCTTCAAATTTATACTATTAATCTTTTATATGTTATATATTTTTGTTATTTTAATCTTATAATTTATTTTAATTTATAAAATAAATTTTTTATTTTGTTATTATGTAGTTTCCATTTAAAAGAGAAATTAATATTTCCTTTTTGTTATTATATTTTTTGTTATTATATTCTTCATTTAAGAGTAATAAACTAACAATAAGTACATTTCCATTAGCTTAAAATACTACGTTGACAAATGTCATAATCATAATTAACCACGACACATGTCACGATATCATAAATTATAATTTTGCTTATGTGTCGCATCTACGTTAAACGCGTTCTGTTTATATAATAAGATATTAAGGAATTCTTTGATATACCATAAGAAGAAGTTCAAATTTCAAAAATACCACAATCCCAAAAGTTTCAAAAATACCATACACTCCCAAATGTTCCAAAAATCTTATATATTAAATCGGAAGTGAGTTGGCTTATGTGTCGCGACCAGTGCGAGTTTCAGACTTGAAAATATGGAAATGGGTTTAATGAAATCTACTAATTACGAGATATGCCATCTAAAATGTATATATGTCAAGTGACTGTGCGTTTGTTTGTACGTGCGTTCGTTTGTACACGTGTCGTGATGACATAGATTTTACGCATGAAATTACTTAAATAATTTATTGAAAATATACATATATGAATGGTGCCAATCGTTTTGAATATGTGGCATTACGAATTGAATTTATAACATTTAAATTATTTTTATATGTTTTCATGTCATTATAAAATATTTTATAAATCAAATTTCTACTTTATATATTAATTAATATTCGGAAATTTATATTTATATATATATATATAACTTATTATCATAATCGTAACAGTATAGATATATACGATATATATATATATATATATATATATATATATAATATATCAAGATATATACTCATATATGATTAAATATTCTCATAGAATATAGGACCTGGTCTTTTGCATGTCGCTAGCGACAGCGACCAACGACTCGTTCTGTTGTTCGTTTTGCAGTCGCAGCGACTGTCGCTATATTGTTTGTTTGGTAGTCGCTGCGACCTATTTTATTTTATAAATTATATTTTATGATATTATATTTTAGCTTTATTAATATAAACAAATTTTGACATGTCACAGCGGCTGTTGCAGCGACCGGTCGCTCAAAAAATCAGCGACTAAAAATTGCGGTCGCTATCGCTGAAAAGAGTCACTGCGACTGGTCGCTACGACCAGCGACAGGTAAATAAACAACAATCTGTCGCTGTCTCTGGTCGCTAGCGACAGGAAAACGAACAGGCCCATATTCTTATTTTACCCTATAAATAGAGCTCTCTACCCATCACAAATTCATCCAGATTAGCTCACAAAATTTTAGTTTTTTTTTTTTGTTTCTCTGTTTTCGTTCATATTAATTATTTTTATTATGTTGAATTGTTTTCGCCATAATTTTGGTCGAAATCTTTATACATGAAAATAATTTAGGTTGTAATGCAAAAATTAAACAAGAATCTGATCTTTTCAATCGATCGTTAGAGATCTTGATTATGAACTATTTTTGCGTTACAATTCAGTTTTTTAAGTTTATAATTAGTTTGATCTATTATGTAGGGGTCTTTCAATTATAATTTCTATGTTGTTCATAATTTATGTTTATATTTTATGTGGATTTCATTTATAATGGGTTTCTTTAATTATTATAATTTTTTGTTTTTGATTTTTCGTTATATTAAATTTTTGTTATTTCTTATTGTAGGTTTTTAGTTTTCTTGGCTTTATATTACAAAAGGGTTAATTTTTGAGCTTGTGAAGTTTCATCTGAAAAATTTAGTTTCATTTGATTTGAAGCTGAATTCTCTTTGAACAGTTGTTTGAGGGCATTGTTAATCTGGTTCCATTCCTTACTGACCGATTTATCATATGTGTTTTTTCTTCTATTTTGTTCATATTCATTAACGTCATGGAATGTTTATATATTCTTCGGTTTTCAGCATTCTGAATATCGATCTTGTATAATTTTGGTTTCCAGGCTCCACAAAAAAAGCACACCAAGTGAGAAGATTTACCAACCAAACATGATAAGGCTAATATATTTGCAAGATCATCAAAGGAGAAAAATAAAATTCAGCGAACCAAGAAAGTCGAGACAATTGGAACATCAGATACTAAAGATAAAACGAGTAAGCCTAAGTATTCATCCCTGGAGAAATAATCGACGGCAAAGAATGAATTGCCTGGGAATTTGGTTAAAGTCCTTATTAATGGTAAAATATTAGCGGCTGCCAATATCTAATGGAGCTCACTGTTGGAACTTTATTTTTAACAATGACTAACTACCATTTTTCCGGCAAATATTCCGGCAACGTCGTTGTCCGGAATTAACGGATTATGAGTCCATTGGAAAGTTTGTAACTTGGGCTGCAAAATGAACTATTCATGTGTTAAAATTAAAGTCATTTGAATGAGAAATGTGAGGTCAAAGTATGATGGTTAATATTGGAAAAGTCAACAAATTCATTTAAATAACAAGAACCGAACCGGTTCAATTTAATTGAACAGTTGTGATTGTTCAATTTTTGGTTATTTAAATCATCTTTTTCTTCATCGCTTAAAAACTGTTATGACGTAAAAAGACCAGAGAAAAACAAAAACTTTGACAAACACAAACTAACTTCAAGTCTCTTCAATTCGGTCTTCAAACGTTGAATACTACATCCATCGATCTGTCACTGTAAGTGTCTCGAGATTGTACGCATTAATTACGTTCATTGTAAATCTGATTTTTGGTGTGGTAATCGAATTTGTTAACGGTTTTATCATGGGATTCATAATCGTATCGAACGGTCGCACTACGGGCGATTAACTGAATTAAGGAAAGAGATAAAATCTCGACTCCGTTTTTTCTCGTTTTAATCTCTGTTCTTAATTCATTTTTTGCATTACGAATCTGTTTTACTCGATTCGGAATTAGCGGTTCTAACACTCACTTCCTTCATCTCTTTCAAGGCTAGTACAAGTATGTGCTTGCTTCATGATATGGTTTTGAAGCTTTCCAGTGACTAGGAGAATTCATCTTTGAATTCAAGTGCTAATTGTGATTCTAAAAGAAAATTTTTGATTGTAAAAGGTTCTTATATTTCGTATCTGACGTATGGTTTATTTTACTTGAATCCATCTCTAGTCTAACAAGTTTACTCTAGTGCTAGAATAGAACCTTATAGTATAGTGTATGCATATTTCTTTTAGTCTTTGGCATAACCATTAGTTTTTAAGATAAGCTTATTGGCTCATTGCTGATATCAATATTTGCATGAAGTCTTGAGACATAGAGATGCTGCTCAAGTGGTTGCAATAGAGGCCATGCAAGAAGCCTCTGCTTCTGTATTGGGCTTTCTATTGGGCTGTTGCATTACTCACGTTTATATGTCGTTGTGTTGTGTATATATAGTTTTCGATACTAATGTAAATCACACACAATCAATAATATTAAGAACATTGCCATTATCTTACATGGTATCAGAGCAAATTTCCTGAAATTTGATTCTGCAATATTTTCTTTCCATCTTGTGTTCTTCGTTCTGTTCTTGTTTCTTTGCTTGATCTCGTACGATCATGTCCGATAAAGATGGAAGTACCGATTCGATAACCGATCGTAGTGGTGATTCCACACCATATTCTATGTCCTCCTCTGATAACCCGGGAGCCATGATCACCTCTGTCTTGTTGACGGAATAAAACTACAATGAGTGGGCCTCAGAGATGTTGAATGCACTTCGTGCCAAGAAAAAGACCGGATTTGTGGATGGTTCGGTTACCAAGCCCAGTTCGGAAGGTGTTGAGCAGGAATCATGGGTCTCGGTGAATGCAATGGTTGTTGGTTGGTTGTGCACGTCGATTGAGCCTCGTGTTCGTTCTACTGTATCATTTGTTACAGATGCGTGTAGTCTATGGATGAATTTGAAAGAGCGTTTTTGTGTTGGTAACAATGTTCGAGTTCATTATCTTCGAACTCAAATAGCTTCTTGTAGGCAAGAAGGTTTGTCTGTCAAGGATTATTACGGCAAGTTGGCTGCCATGTGGGATGAGCTATACACGTATAAAACTATCCCTTCTTGTACTTGTGGTGCAAACACTGTCTTTGCCAAAGAAAGAGAAGAGGAGAAGGTGCACATGTTTGTTATGGGACTTGACGAGTCTCGTTTTGGAAACGACATCACTTTGGTCATTGATACGGTTCCTGTTCCGGATATGGCGAATGTTTATTCGCGTGTTGTGAGAGAAGAACAACGCGTACTCAGTTCTCATGTGCGTGAGACACAGGGTGAAGCCGTTGGCTTTGCTACACGACGTGATTCTGTCCCTAATGCACATCCACCCTCTGTTTTGCACTTCCGAAACAGAGACAAAAACAGTTTCTTGTGCTCAAATTGTGGTAAGTCTGGGCATGAAGTTTCTCATTGTTGGCTCAAGGTGGGATACCCTGATTGGGTACTTGAATGGGCTGGACGTTTTGGTGGGCGTGGCAAGGGAGGACGTGGCTCGATACCGACTCCTTTCGGTCGTGGAAAAATGTAGGCGAATGTAGCTACCACAACTTCACATAACTCTTCTGCTTTTCCCGACTTCACTGTTGAACAATGGCAAGCAATATGCGCGATTGCTTAATCCAAAACGTCAGTTGTAAATCCGGATAAGCTCTCTGGTAAGACTTTCGGACACGTTATTATTGACATTGGTAATTCTCATCATATGACTGGGGATATATCTTTGTTACATGATGTTGTTAGTACTTCTCCTTGTTCCATTGCATTTGCAGATGGAAGTAAGACTTTGTCTCTTAGTATGGGCACACTTGCTCTCACTGATGTGATTGCATTATATGATGTTCTCTATGTGCCTAATCTCAATTGCTCTTTGATAAGCAGTTGAAGCATTGTTTTGCTTTATTTAGTGTCACTTTGTGTGTTTTACAGGACCGTTTTTCGAGGACCCTGATTGGAGCCGGTGAAAAACGGGATGGTGTGTATTATCTTACGGATGTAACAACGACACATGCATTTAGAGTGAGTTCAGTTTCCGATTTAGTTCTGTGGCACCAACGTATGGGACATCCGGGAGTTTCTATGTCTTCTGTTTTACCTATTTCTGGTGTTTCGCATTCTTCTCCACCTTGTGGCATTTTTTTAGAGCTAAACAAACTAGAGAATCTTTTCTGGATAGTTTGATAAAACAAAGGAATGTTTTGAGTTGATTCATGTTGATGTTTGGGGTACGTATTGAACTGCATCTAGTTGTGGTGTTATCTACTTTCTCACAATCGTTGATGATTTTTCACGTTCCGTTTGGATACACGTACTTATTGCAAAATCCGAAGTGCGACATATACTGCAGAATTTTTGTGCTTATTCTGAAAAACCGTTCGGGAAGTATGTTAAAACGGTACGCAGTGATAACAGCATGGAGTTTGTGTGCTTGCAATTGTTCTTTCAACAACACGGGATTGTTCACCAAACCACTTGTGTCTATACGCCACAATAAAATGGGAGTGTCGAAAGAAAACACCGCCACATACTCAATGTCGCTCGTTCCCTTTTTTTTCAAGCATCTCTTCTGGTTTGTTTTTGGGGTGAAGCTGTCTTAACGGCTGCCCATCTCATTAACAGGACACCTTCCGCAACACTTAAAGGACGTTGTCCTTACGAGGTTCTGTTTGGTGAGAAAATCGGCTATGATCAGCTTCGTGTGTTCGGGTCCTCGTGTTACGCTCACAGTAAACTTCAGGACAGAGACAAATTTAGCTCGCGCAGCTGTCACTGCATTTTTGTTGGCTATCCGTTTGGTAAAAAAGGCTGGAGACTTTACGATATTGAGACCAATGATTTCTTGATCTCTCGTGATGTCAAATTTCAAGAGGACGTTTTCCCGTTTGCATCTCTTCCGCATCACATGCCGTCTTCTTCACTTGTATCTTTGTCTGATGCTGGTTCTTATTCGGATTGGTTGGATCCTCATGGTTCTCTTGACAGGGGGAGTTCTCGCGCTACTGTCCCACCAGTTGCTAATGCCCCTGATTCTCCTCAGGCTGCTACTCCGGTTCCAGTAAATGCGCCTTCTTCTGCTATTACCGAACCTGCATCAGGTTCTGAGGCTCCGTTAGGTCGTGGTTTACGGCACAAAGCTCCACCTAAGAAGCTTGATGACTATCTTCTCTATAACACATGTTGTCTTGATAATACACATCTCGTATCTCCCGTCTCCACATCATTGTCTCCTCATACAGTCTCGGGTAATACTCCTTACCCACTTGATAATTACATCTCTGATTTTGTTTTTTCACCTTGCCACCAAGCTTTTCTCGCATCTGTCTCGGCAGGTGTAGAACCTCGCAATTACAAAGAAGCAATGCGAGATAAAGTCTGGAACGATGCGGTTATCCATTGAGATTGATGCTTTGGAATGGAACAAAACTTTTAGTATTGTTGATCTTCCTCCAGGTAAGGTTGCACTTGGAAATACTTGGGTTTTCAAAATCAAGTATAATTCCAATGGAACTATTGAATGTCATAAAGCACGCTTGGTTGTTCTTGGTAATCATCAAGTCGAGGGCAAAAATTACAAAGAGACGTTCGATCCGGTGGTTAAAATGACTACTGTCCGCGCTTTGCTCAAGGTTGCTGCTGTCAAAGGTTGGAAAATTCATCAAATGGACGTTCATAATGCGTTTCTTCATGGTGATTTGGAGGATGATTTTTATATGAAATTACCACTTGGTTTTCGTTATGCCTCTCCGAATAAGGTTTGTCTTCTTCATAAGTCTCTTTATGGACTCAAACAGGCTCCGAGATGTTGGTTTGCCAAACTTACAACAGCTCTGAAGCAGATCGAATTTGTTCAGTCTTACGCCGATTATTCGCTTTTCACTTACTCACGCGATGGTATTGAAATGCGAGTGTTGATTTATGTCGATGATTTGCTGATTTGTGGTGACAATCCGGCTGCTCTTTCGAAGTTCAAATCATATCTCGGTCGTTGTTTTCACATGAAGGATTTGGGTATGTTAAAATATTTTCTTGGTATCGAGATTGCACGCAATAGTGAAGGTATCTTTGCGTCGCAAAGAAAATATGCCCTGGAACTTATCTCCGACATAGGTATGCTTGATTCTCAACCTGCTAGTTTTCCAGTGGAACAAAATCATCATTTGGCCACTGATACTAGTCCTTTTCTTGCTGATCCTTCGCGATATAGAAGCTTGATTGGTCGTTTGGTTTATCTTTTAATTACCCGGCCTTATTTGTCTAATGCGGTGCACACTCTATCTCAGTTTATGCAAACGCCTCATCTATCCCATTGGGACGCAGCTATGCGTGTCATACGCTATCTCAAACACACTGCAGGCCAAGGCGTTCTTTACAGTTCCGCTAGGGACTTGATCCACACTATTTATTGTGATTCCGACTAGGCTTCGTGTCCGCTTACTCGTCGGTCTTTGAGTGCCTATGTTACTTTTCTTTGTGGTTCTCCGATATCTTGGAAGACCAAGAAAAAAGACACGGTTTCTCGCTCATCAGCTAAAGCCGAATATTGTGCTATGCACGACGCTTTACACGAAATCATGTGGTTACGGCAGCTTTTCCTTGATCTAGGCTGCTTGCAAAGTACGTCAATTCGGTTATTTTTCGATAGTCAAGCGGCTATTCACATCGCGGCGAATCCGGTATTTCACGAACGCACAAAACACATCGAGAATGACTGTCACTATGTCTATGATGCAGTTCAGGACAAGCGCATTGAGACTATCCATGTTTCTACGGGTGATCAATTGGCGGATCTCCTAACCAAACCGCTTGACTGTAAACGGTTTGAATATTTAGTGTCCAAGTTGAGCATTCTCAACCTCCATGCTCCAACTTGAGGGGGAGTATTGGGCTTTCTATTGGGTTGTTGCATTACTCACGATTATAGGTCCTTGTGTTGTGTATATATAGTTGTCGATACTAATGTAAATCACACACAATCAATAATATTCAGAACATTGCCATTATCTTACATTCTGAGAGCTTACTTCAGCGCCTCATGTGCGTAATCTCTAAACAAAAAGTTATTCATTGAAAATCGTTCGAGCTTTAGATGTTTTTGTTTACGGCCTCTGTTTTTTCTAAACTTATAGTCTGCTATATAATGATCTTATGTCAACGGAAAAATAAGAAGATCCATCGCAAGCCGTCTTGCAATTCTTGAAGCTCAATTTTGGTTTAAAGAACGTGCAAATAATAACCGAGTCATTATCTAGATTAATTTCTTCAACATCACCTCCAGAAAGTGAAGAACACATATTTGGGAAGCTTTAAAAGCAGCATCAGAAAAGCTTCTTATTGATATTTGGTTTTAAAGTTTGTAAGTTTTCCGTTGCAATTTATTTGGAATTCTATTCCAAAAAATGGATGCCTCGATCTTCTATTCTCAAATTATATTCAACCGATGTTTTTAATTTCGAAGGTGATTATTAATATTTCTATTGTTAACAAATAAAAATTATAAATTCATTTATATCTTAATTAGTTTATTGATTTTCGTATATGCATCATTATAATTTTTATATACTCCATCATTATAAGTTTGAGTATAGATATATCTAAACATATTTTTTATATAGAAAAATTATAAATTCATTAAATATCTTAATTACTTTGTTTATTATCATATATACATAATTTTTATATACAGCATCAGTATAATTTTGAATATAGATATATCTAAACATAGTTTTTATATATTCGAATATTTCTAATTCATATATATTCCATTTTTGAATTATTTAAATCCAAAATTAATTTTTAAAAATATTTAACATGCTTACTATATATTCAATTTATTAGTTAAGATATTTGTAGTTGTATATAGTTCGTATATATATGTATTATTATTATTGTTAATAATTTGAGTTTCTTTATTATTTTAATCCAAAATTAATTTAATAAAAAATATAACATGTCATATTTTATTCGTAAAATTGTGATATACTGATATGCAAAAAAAAAAAAAATGTTAAGAAAATATTTTATTTAGATATTCGGATATATAATTATTCGTATCCTAAATTTGTAAGGTTTGTTATGTATATAAATACTTGTATCATTTAATTCTACGTTTTATGTCTTACTTCCTTTAGGGTTTGTTCGTCATATGCGGTTCTTAATGTTTTTTTTAGATTTTTTGTTGCATATGCAATTTTTTAAATTTGTTTTTCTCTTCTTTAATTTTAATTGATTGTTTATGTTGTTTTTGCAAGTTACATTACAAAGAGAAACATAGAATCTCTATCTTTACAATCTACATTGAAAGTGTTAAATTGGGATGAAGATGGTTATGCTACAAAAATTTGACCATCACACTATTATAAAGGTATTATTTTTTAAACGGTACTAAGAAAAGGTATAACCTTTAATCAAAACATGTTTTGTTGTGGTTGAATATGTTACAGGGGCATTCTCAAAAAATTCTTCATAAAAAAGCCCATGAGTCTATACATAACTTTACATGCTTCTCTAAAGCAAGATGCAAGTTGAGTAGGAGATAACAAGAAAAAAGAAAGGAAAATTTCATAAGTAAGTAACTTTTATTGCTCATATCATGGATAGTGATAAATAGTTGGGATGAATGGATATGTCTAGATTGTGTGTTGAAACATACAAAGGAAAATGTAAAGAATCAATGAGAACTCTGTATGAAGTAAGGAGTAAAGAGTGCTATGGTTTGGATATAGATCGTTTCATAGCGTTCCAACTGTGACAAAAAAACTTGAACACAATTGTGAGAGCAAATTTTTCCTCACAACCAATGTGATTGAAATAAATGTAAATAAAAGATAACATAACTTTATTAGAAAATATGTTTGGTTACAATATTCTTTCAAGTGTTATAATTTTTCTCTCAAGAATACTAGAGTTTGCCAGAAGATTTTGGTCCGCTCTCCGGACCCCCACATAGACCATTTATTAGGCTCTATTCGCGGTTCTTCCCCCGTATCTCTCGCACTCAGTGTGTCTTTATTGCTCTTGATATACCGTTACACCTTTTTAACTTCTCGTAACCGTCGGCTCGGTTTGCTCTCATCTCTCCTTTAGAGTCTCCGCTATGGGCTCCTTATCGAACTAAGACAATCCACTTAAGATTCTGCTTGTAGTGGGCCTCGCCGACCCATTATCCACATCTCATGTGAATGGGCCTCGAGTGGCCCACGTTGGTCCTTGTTCGGGTATTCTGTCACAACTCTCCGAACGTGATCGCCGAGATTTGTCTCTCCGCTCACCGAGCTCTCCGCGCATAGAGCTCATTTCCGCATACAGAGCTACTTCCCGCGCACAAAGTTCTCTCTGCTCATCGAGCTCCCCGCGCATAGAGCTCCCTCCCGCACACTGAACTCTCTCAGTTCACCGAGCTCTCCGCGCACAGAGCTCTCCGAGTATGTCTGGATTCTAGGTGGGCCGCTCTAGCCCATTCTTATCTTCTTCTCACCATGAACCAAACCNTCCCCGGGCCCTTTTTTGCCCCCCCATCCCCCCCCCCCCCCATTGTACCAATGAAAACTTTCCTTTGGTAAAATCGCTAATTTCCCGCCGTCATGAGATTTTGTGATCATAGGGCGAGGATCGGGGCGGATTTGGTGGCATGGAGAGAGCTGAGGATTGTGATTTCTCAATCAAAATCCCCTAACTTACTCCTATACTCCACTATATGTAGTGGCAAGACCATATGGTCTCTTACTTTTGCTCCATTGTTTTTCTCGGTTTTTGCGCAGGAGTTCTGACTTCATTCACTAAGGAGACTTCATAACTCTTCACTAAAGACTATTACAAGGTATTCACTCTTCTTTTCTCTCTAGAGTTACTTTTTTGTTTTTCTGTGCGTTCTTGAGTTCTAGTAAATTTAGTTGAATTTTTAGTAAGATTAATCCATTTTGTGGTAGATTCCTCGCGAAAAACTGTTTTCCGTTGTCAATTCCACAATTTTTGGATCAAACCTTAGTTTGAAGACAACATTTCTCTTTTTCTTTTGGTGAGAAAATATCTTAGATATTTTTCTTCTCCTTTCACTTTTACTCTTACCTTCCCCTTTCTCTTTCTTAATTTTCACTCTACATCTTCTTCTTTCTACTTTTCCCTTATTCACTTTTACTTTTCACTTCTCTTTCTTATCCTTCCAATTCTCTCGCTTTCCTCTCTTTTCTCCCATTTTCTTCTTCTTCTCCTCCTCTCATGGACCAAAATCGGTCTGGTAGTCTCTTGGATCGACTCCATGCATAGTCGGCTCGGTCCGAACGACGTCCACGCGGTCCAGCTTCTCCCTGCACCGCATGCCTATCTCCAAGCCACGAGTCCTCACTCGCACTGCTGCACACCCACGCCACACCATACACCCGCGCCGCGTCGCACACCCGAGCTAACCCGTCTGCGCTGCGAGGCCTCCACCGAGCCTGTGCGCAGCTCCACGTATATGACACCGCACCATGACTCGGACCTCTTGTGAATTAACCCTGCACAGAGCTTCTCGAACTGCATACCGCCCTGAGAAGCTACCCGCTTGTGCGCCAACCCCGAGCAGAGCACCCAAGCCGACTCCAAGCTGAAGTTCGCTCGTTGTATGATGCGCGCCGAGCCCGAAACAAGCTCCCTGCACTGAGAGTCACGTCACCCCCACACCACCCACGTACAGAGATCCAGCACTGAAGGTCATGCTGCAAGCTGAGAAGCTCACGCGCCATGTCATCACGTGCCGAGCCCGTGCCCCCGTGCCAATGATGTCCCTGCATATAACTAACATCACCGAGTCGACGGTATACTTGCATCACCGAACTCCTCTTCTACCAGTACCATGTTGGACTCTAATGTCTCTGCATTTTAGTGGTTTTAGGAAGTCATTTAACATCATTTTAGGGTCTTCTAGTTGTACATATGTTGCATCCATAGACTTTATTAGTAAGTTTGCATTTTTTAGGAAGTTTTTCATTAGCAGTTGCATACATATGCATTTTGGAGGTTTTTCAAGACTTTCAGGAGTTTTCATAACGTTATTGAAAATTTGGAGAAGGAAAAGAAAATGCACGGGATGGAACCAACTCAAGTTTAGCTCAAGTCAAATTCGACCAAAACTCATGCTGCACCAAGCCAAGTACCTTGGCCACCACATCAAGCCAAAGAACTGCCTCGACCAGCTCTCGATCTCGGCTCAATCACAAGCTCCATGTATGCCTCGATCACGAGCTCCATGTATGCCTCGACCGGAAAATCTTCACCATCAAGCCCAACATGTCCCTCGATCGAGCTCTCTCGGCACCTTGATCATCTCGGCACCTTGATCACCCTCAAGCCCGGCTCGACTTCCTCGATCAGTTTTCTTCATGGCTCGATCACCATGATCGAGCCAAGCATCTCCAACCCGATCAACTCGATTTCAGGATGAACCAGACCCAAGACGAAGATCAATCATTGCGTTTTATCTTTTAGCATTTTTTGTCTTTTTCTGAAACACTATAAATGCCCTAAAACGCCTCTATTTCGAACAAGCTGTATTTTTTAGCCATTTTGGGTTTTGTCTTAGGTTTATTTTCTCTCTGTTTTTTCTTGGTTGTTCTTCATGTTCAAACCAAGATTTCTATTAAGTTTGTGTTTATCTTCTGATTTCTTCATTTTCATGCCTAGATTAGGGTTGTGAACTATCTGGTGCATGTTGATCTACGAATTAATGCTCTTAATCTCGTTTTTGTGTTGATTTTTATTTCTAGTTTTGCTACTATTTTATTGTTACTTTGTTTTTCTGGGTTAGTGTTCTTGCTGTTCATCATCTTCATCATGTTTTCAGCTTAGTGTTCTTGATGTTCTTCATCGTTGACTTTTGATTCGAATGTCTTGCTTAGTAGTTATGATTTCCTATTTTTCTGATTCTGCACCCAACATGCGTAGTGAGTAGTTCCCTTAGGTTCATGAGGATGGGGTAGACTGGTGTAGATCTTATGTTCTTCCTAGGTACCTAAGCTTGATTGCATCTAGATCCCTTATGTTTCATTTCTCTTCATGCTGATTTCTTTCGGATCAACTGAAATATGATATTAGGTATTTCAACACCCAGAAGGTGTTCAATAAAATACATGAACATTATGTTTTCAGAGATTTGCATATCCTAGCCTAAGATATTAGATGTTTAGGGTGTGTATTGGCTTTAATAGATTGGTTCCTCATGCCTGCTAGGTAGTGTATCGATAACGAGAGTTAGGTCTGTTGATTGCTTAGCTTGAAACCATTTACCAAGACATTGGACTTGGTTGCATATGAATATGTTTTCTAGGGGTTAGCTCATTGTTTGAGGTATGTTAGGTATCTAGGGAGTACAGGAAGGATCACTGGTCAATTACCCTTATTCCTAGGAATTGCTTCCCATTTGATTGCATCTTTACCCATTTTACTTTCCTGCTTTTAATAAAATCTCATTTCCTCTCTCAGATAATGTTTTCGCATACCATCTTATTGTAATCTTTGCTTAAGCTTCTCGGTTAGATATGCCAGAATCTCTACTTGCGAACCACTAAAACACTCCAGTAAACCTAGTAAGAGCCCACGCCACCTTTTTGTATGCCGAATCGGCCTTTAATTACTTGATTTTATCACATATAAAAGGAAATTATCTACATATAATGTTTATCACATAATTTTTAACTAGTTCAAAATATGAATTTATTATTTATAAGCTTTTAAAATTTATCATCTTATTTAATATATTTAAAATAACATAAATATATAATATGAAGTTATACACACAATCTCAAATTTTTAATATTCATTATTTATTATTTTAGTTTTAATAAAATAATTAATTTATGTTTCATACAATTAATATATGTACAAAAACTGATATATATGTCCTATAAATCACGAGGCATAGTGGTTTGATTGTTTTACTCTTACATACGAAACCAAATTAAAAACTTAGCTACTACTTTTTTTTTATAAAATGTAAATTATATACCAAAAGATGGAACGTTTACAATCTTCTACAGATTTAAGAGGGTTTNGGGTTTCCCAGGCCCCAAAAAAAAAAAAAAAAAAAAAAAAGCCAAGAGAAACAAAGTGAAGATTAGTTTCAAAGTGAAGATCTAGGAAGCCATAGTTGTAACATTGATGAGTAGGTACTGAGCTTACTTCTCGAGAGAATTATGTCTTTGACGCATCTATCAACGACTGAGAATAAGAGGTTTGGCTGAAGACATATGTTCTCATGAATCCTCATGTTGCGCTCTCTCCATATGTTGTAGACTGTTGCTTGAGAAGCCAATTTTGAAAGAGCATCCTTTCTTGTGGTGGACTGAGTGGTAAGCCAGGTCATAAAGGAGCCACAATCTGCAAATGTACTCCATGGGACTCTTAGGCGTGAGAGTGTGAGGGACCACATTTGAATGTTGTAACCGCAGTGCAAAAACATGTGGTCTCTTGTCTCAGGAGCAGCATTGCAAAAGAGGCATAAGCCTGATTCTTAGATCCCCCATGCTTGGGTGCAGACGGCCTTAGCATGTTCCAAGTGTTTTCTGTTGAGAAGTCTCTGCCTGGGTAATCAGTTGATCAGTAGGAGTCATCTTCAGATGCTGCATTTGGTAGGGCTACCCGTAGGAGTTCCCTTCGCATTGTCTGATAGGCTGGTGTGTTGTATCTAGGTGAGGGGAGACGCCATCCTCTAGCTGATACAGCCTGCTGTACAGATGCACCAAGGGGTACTCCCACCTGCAATGGACCAGACAGACCAACTAAGTCAATCAGAGGACCACAAGGAAGCCAGCAATCAAACCAAAAAGTGGCAGATTTGCCATTGCCAATGCTACACTTAAGAAATCTCTGGCTAATGGCCTTAAGCTCAATATATTTTTCCAGAGCCATGAGTCTACATGTTTAGGTTCCACCATCCATATGGAATTTCTTTTAAGTCTTTCTATTCTGTTCCACTTGATCCAAAGAGAGTCCATGTCCACAAAATGAAACCAGAAGAGTTTAAGGCTAATGTTTTGTTCCATAAAGCAAAAATTTTAAGTCCTAAACCCCCTTCATCCTTCGGAAGACAGCATTGAGTCCAGTTTACTTTGGCTCCTCCTTTTTTTGTTGCATCGCCTTTCCACAAGAATCTGTTACATGCTTTTTCAATTAGCTTAAGGCAATATTTTGGTAGTATGAATTCTTGCATCCAGAAGTTGAGTGTACTGTTGATGATAGATTCCAAGAGTTGCAGTCTCCCTGCAAAAGAAAGAAACCTTGATGTCCAATGGTTAAATCTTGCATTTAGAGAGTTAAAAAAGGTGAGTAATCAGCTTTTGTGAGTTTCTTATGCATCAATGGCAGCCCAAGATATCTCAAAGGGAAGGAGCCAGTGATGAAACCTAATTGGTTTAGCAGACTGGTATCATGATGGGTTAAACCAGAGATGTATAAGGCAGATTTGTGTTTTTTCATTTGGAGGCCTGAGATTCTATGGAAAAGAGCTAGAGTATCAGAGATGGTATTGAGGGAGTTTAAGATTCCATCAAAGAAGATCAGGAGGTCATCTGCAAAAGCCAGATGGGTAACTCTTATATGTTTTGCTCTCGGGTGGTACTTAATCTCACCAACCTGATATTTTTGCTTCAAGAGTTGACTCAGTGTTTCCATTGCAATGATGAAGAGGTAAGGGGATAGAGGATCCCCTTGCCTTATCCCCTTTCTACCTTGAAAGTAACCACATATCCTACCACTAATATTTAGAGAGTAAGTTGGAGTTGTAATGCATTGCTCGACCCAATCTATAAACAGAGGAGGCATCCTTGCAGCTCTTAAGGATTTTAGGATGAAGTCCCAATGCAGAGAGTCAAAAGCCTTTTGTAGTTCCACTTTTAGAATTCCCTTCTTTGAGATACTTTTCCTGTCAAAACCTTGGCTAAGCTCAGAAGCTAGGAAGACATTTTCCAACAGAAGCCTGTTTTCGACAAAGGCTGACTGGGCAGGGGAGATCATGAGTGGCATGATTTGCTGAAGCCTGTTTGATAACATTTTTGAGATGACTTTATACATTAGGTTGCAGCATAATATTGGCCTGAAATCTCCTATCTTCTCTGCATTTGGTTTCTTTGGGATTAGGGTGATTGCTGTTGCATTTAGCTGTTTCAGGATAGAGCAAGAGGTGAAAAACTCTTTGACTGCTCCTATGAAATCATCCCCCAGGAAGCTCCAGCAAGATTTAAAGAACTCCATGGTGAATCCGTCTGGGCCAGGAGCTTTGTTCCTGGGAAGTGAGAACAAGACAGCTTTGATCTCCTCCGAAGTGATCTCTGAAGTTAGGGCACCTGCTGCCAAATCAGTGCAAGAAAAAGAGGACACATAGTGAATGAGCTGTCTGTCTTGATCAGAGAGGGATTGTTGATTGCTTCCAAGAAGAGCAGTGTAGAAGGAAATACAGTGGGACTCAATGTCTTCTTGAGAATCCAGTTTTTGATCATTTTCATTTCTCAGGTAATGGATTTGGTTTGTTGATCTTCTAGCTGCAACTGATTTGGGGAAGAAATTTGAGTTCATGTCCCCATTTGCAAGCCAACAAATTCTTGATCTTTGTTGGAGAAATCTTTCTTCTGCAGTGGCCAGATCATACCATTTCTTATGAGCATCCTTCTCTGCTAAAGCTAGGTCCTGTGAAGGGCTAGAGAGGAGTTGTAATTTCTGATCAGCCAGGTAAGCTTGTTCCATATTAAATCTTTTTTCTATGCCCGAGTAGTTCTCTTTGTTGAAGGCTCTTATTTTCCTTTTGATTAGCTTGAGTTTCTTTGCCAATTTAAACATGGTTGTTCCATGAATATTGAGATCTTTCCAGGC
The DNA here is from genome assembly GCA_900406425.1 of Iberis pinnata. Lineage (NCBI taxonomy): Eukaryota > Viridiplantae > Streptophyta > Magnoliopsida > Brassicales > Brassicaceae > Iberis > Iberis pinnata. The sequence continues at coordinate 8,324 of OVBE01001235.1, read as the reverse complement.
GTTCTCCATGACAGGTAAGAAGTTTGGGTTGTGGAGAAGCATGTGTNCTTTTGCCCCCATGGGGGGGGGGGGGTTCCAGTGTATACACAGCTTGGAGAGTGGTTAGAGAAGGCAGGCTCAGGGAAATGGCTATAAGAAAGAGGGAACCTTGATAGCCACAAGTCATTGGCCAAAACTCTGTCCAGCTTCTTAGCCAATGGGTTTTGCTCTTGATTATTCCACCAAGTGTGTTAAAGATCTCTGAAGGGAAGATCAATCAGGTCTACAGAGAGGAGGCAGTTTCTAAAGTCTTCTATTCCAGAAGAGATTCTGGAGCTACCTGAGGAGCTGTCTATGAGGTTCAAGGTTTCATTGAAGTCCCCGAGAATAATGTGAGGCTTCTTGATTACACACTGTTTCCAGCAATATCAGCTATATCTTTCCATAGTTCTTTTCTTTTGTACTTGCAATTCCTAGCATAGACAAAGGACACTACTTGAGTGTCAGCTTCAGATGGGAGCTGAATGGCACATGAGATGATTTGATATGATTTAAAGAGGAAAGTAAGGGAGACAGAGGGATGCCAGGCAACCCAAATGCGACCTAGAGGAGAAAACTCATAGTTACTAAGGAACTTTTTAATCTTCACTTTTGTTTCAATGACACTGCCAAAAAGAGCATTAGAAGATCTGAGCCAATCTCTGAAGTTTCTACGTTTTATTGAGTTGTTGAACCCTCTAACGTTCCAGCAAAAAGTGTGAGCCTTCATCAAAAAACAGGCTTTGATTTGGAGCCTTTGCTCATGTTGACTGTGGCTTGATTTGCAGCAAGATATTTCTCTGGACCAGTCAGAGATTGAGCATGAATTGAATATGTTCTAATATTTTTGTTACCTGGAGCAGCCCCTTTTTGGTGGCCTTGCTTGGTTTGAAATTTCCGATGCTTCTTAAGCAAGAGCTTTTTCAACTTCTTATGCAGAATTGTAACAAAAAGCGCTTCCTCTGGCTTTGTATCAGTGTCACTTCTAGAGCTAGGTTCTTCAACTGAGACACTGGAGTCTTAGGCATCAGAGGAATGAGTGATTTTTGTGCCTTTATCCTGGCTCCCTTGCACCTGGGTGGGCAGAGAGGATAATGTGTTTGAAGTGTGGATTTGAGCCTGACAGGGGGGTTTGAGAGGGAGGGTTTCAGGTCCAGTATTAGAGTGTCTTTAGAGGTAGAGTCCTTGTCTAGGTAAGGGATAGAAATTGGACCTTGAGCTTCCCTTTTCTGCCAAACTTGCTTAGTTTTGAGATTTGGAGCAACTGTTTCCTCAGGTGCAGTTGCTTTTTTCTTAGCCCTGCGACAGAAAACTGAGGGATGGCTTAAGGAGTTACAGAATGTGCAAGTGATAGGAGCTGGAGGGCACTTGCTTAAAGTGTGGCCAACCTCCTTACATTGGCTACAAAGTGGAGGTAACCATGGACTTGAGACAAGGATTCTGGCCACTTAACCACCTTGAAATCTGACGTTAACTGCTTCATGGAGAAGTAATGATGGATCAATGACAGTGAAGACACGAGCTACTTCCAGGTTGACCATGTTAGTTGTGTTTGGGTGAAGGCAGATGGGATACCCTATGAGACCAGCTATGTGTTCCATGCCCTCTTTATGGTAGAAATGAGGGGGGACTTTGTGGAAATCAATCCAAACTGGGGCAGCCTTAAGGGTTGGGATTTCGGGTTCCAGACCTGGCTTCCACTTCGCAACAAACATTGCCTGTTTTTCGATGTGCCATATCCCTTAATTGATACTTCTGAGTCTAGTGGCAGGGGATGGGACCTTAAGGAGGAAAGTTGTGCTTGTGTGTCTGGAAACTGCAATATCACAAAGTCTCGGGCTCCAGATTCCGTTAGCAATGGCATGAAGAGCTCCTGGAGTGGGGGCCTTGCCGTTGAATTGCCCAATCACAAATTGGTCCCAATTGTGTTTGTTCCGGGAGATGCACTACAAGAAAAAGTCTCATTGATAGCACACGATTAACGCTATAAAAGGTCTTTCATAGCGTTTCCATAAACGCTATGACTGGACCAGCTATCGTAGGTCGGTCACTTTTTTTTACAACAAAAATAAATTAAAAACACAATTTAAGACAGCAAAGGGAACGATAAACACCAACTCGGTGGTGTGGTATCTACGAAAGAAAATAATGACTTCCGTTGTCGGGCTGTTTTTGCTAGATGATCCGCTTTTGTGTTCCATCTTCTCTTCCCGTGTACCACTTCGAGCTTTGGGTAAAAACTCTTCAGGCGTTGTATTTCGGCTAATTCTGCAGCAAAAATCGGCCATTCATCCGGCTGATGTACCATGTTTACTAATTCAATTGAATCAAAGATAAAAAAGTACATAACCGTCCTTGGCTCAAAAGAATTTTAACAGCCCACATAAAGGCTAGTAACTCTATATGGAGGGGTGATTTTCCACTCCTTATTCCTGCAGAACCATAAAAACTAGGTGCCCCTTCAAATTGTGGTACATACCATCCTATACCACTTATGGCATCTCCCTCTTTCCATGAACCATCGAAAAAACACCAATCCACCAAGCATGGTATGCTCTCCGGTATCAACCTTCTCTCCTATCATGTAACTGAATGTTCAGATCTAGCGCCTAAATTGACCGAGAGCCATTGTTCCATTTCCTTAGATGCCAAATCTATAATATCCATCTGAGTCCAGTCAGAATTATTAAAACATTTGGCATTCCTTGCTTTCCATAAATACCAGAGCAACCAAGGGAACACTTAGGAAACCTTGTGAGTATTACAATCCTCGACCCCTGATAGTAAATATTCAACGTTTTCGAACAACTTATCCGAGGGGAATATTCCCATTGGCGTCGGAATTTGCGAGAGTGCCCAACACTGTAACGATGGGGGACAGACAAACAGAGCATGATTTGGCTCGCACCACATCGAGCACAGACATCATCCGCTCTCAGTTTCCTGCGTATTAATTGTTCATTCACAGCTACTGCACCTGACAAAACTTGCCATAAAAAATGTTTCAACTTTGACGAAGTAGAGAGCTTCCACACTGCATCACTCAAAGGTGATAATGAAGGGTGGACCAGCCAATCATTATTACAACCTTCCGATGTTGATAAAGCTAATTTGTATCCGGATTTAACACTATATTTACCAGACTTAGTGTAATACCAGCCTACCCGATCTTGTATTAAAGGATATGGGCGAATGGACAAAATTGCTGGAATATCCTCACTATGAACCAACTCACAGATAAGATTTACATTCCATTGACTTGTATTTGGTATCAAGAGATCGACAACCCTAAGATCAAGTGTATTGCCCAAAACTCGGCTATGAGGTGATCGCGGAGTGGTCCCCGGTAACCAAGGATCCTGCCAAACTTTTGTCTGACAACCGAAACAAATAATAGTACACAAACCTTTCATAAGAAGAGGTTTCGATTCCCAAATACTCCGCCAAACATAGGATGGTCTGGTCGGTTTTTGTGCATGTGTTGTAGAGCAATTATGATGGTAACGTCCCTTAAAAACACGGGCAATCAAAGACTTTGGCTGTTCGTGTAAACGCCACATCTGCTTAGCTAATAATGCTTTTTAAACAAATATAGAGATTTGAACCCTAAGCCTCCCCATTTCTTTGGTAAACACAATTTTTTCCAGGCGACCCAGTGAATCCCCCTCGAGGTACCGGCATTACTCCACCAGTAATTCGCAATAGCACTTGTCAATTTTGACAGCAATGTCATTGGGAGAGAAAAACAGGACATTACATAGGTTGGTAAAGCCTGAGCCACCGACTTAATGAGTATCTCCTTTCCCCCTTTTGATAAAAAACGAGAAGACCAACCATTTATCTGGGATTCTAAACGGTTCCGAACGTACGCAAAAACCTGAGCTTTTGATCCTTGAAGTTGTTTGGGTATGCCGAGATACTTACCCCTACCCCCTTCATTATAAATACCTGACCGAGTTTTTAGGAGCCACCGATCCTGAGCTAGAAAGGATGACCCAAAAATAATCGTGGATTTGTCAAAATTAATACATTGCCCTGATGCTTGTCCATATAGACATAGAATGGCCTCTATTTCTTGACATTGGGCTAACGTAGCTCTGCAAAAAAATAGACTATCATCAGCAAAAAAAAGATGGGACACAGGGGGACAAGACTTAGCCATCCGAATACCGTCCCGTCTACCAGCTGTTTCAGCTTGTTGTAAATTCGCAATGAGAACCTCCATACATAAAATGAACAGGTAAGAGGAAAGGGGATCCCTTTGACGTAAACCTCGTGAAGGAATAATACAGCCTTTTGGCGAGCCATTTAAGAGCACACTATACGAAACCGTTGAAACGCAAGTCATTATCCAATGTACCCATGTATCAGCGAAGCCAAGCTTACGCAAAAGAAGACGGAGGAAACTCCACTCCACACGATCATACGCTTTACTCATATATGTTTTATTGCCATAAAGCCCTTACGAAAACTATACTGGGAGCATAAAGCATGGAAAGCTTCTTGTGCCAACAAAACATTATCAGTAATTGATCGTCCAGCAACGGAAGCTGATTGAGTCTCCAATATAATGCTCGGTAGGATTCTCTGCAACCGTTGATACAACACTTTTGAGAGGATCTTATAACTTACATTACATAAGATGATCGGTCTAAATTCTTTCATTCCTTGAGGGTGCTCCGTCTTAGGTATAAGACAAATATTCGTCTCATTCAAGGAGGTGTCTAAGACTCCATCATTCATAAACTTTTGAATCATATGAGTTAGATCCGGGCCAACAATGTGCCAATATCTCCGATAAAAAAGAGCTATCATACCATTAGGACCTGGTGCCTTCTCTGCCCCCATTGAAAATAAAGCCAATCGGACCTCGTCTAGATCTAAAGGGCGTACGAGGCGAACATTCATTTCGGGAGTTACTCGTGTCTCAATAGGTAACAGAGCAGTCTCGATATTTGCAACGTCTGAAGTTGTAAATAAAGATTAAAAGTATTTATGGCTTCGCTCTCAATCGCGTCATCCTAATCTAGACAAACGCCCATTTCATTTCGGATCCCGGAAATCCGATTCCTTGCTCTACGCATCTTAGTGGATGCATGGAAGAAACTCGTATTTCTATCCCCCTCTTTAAGCCATTGAATTCGGCTTTTCTGTTTCCAATATAATTCCTCCGTCACTAAGACTATACACAACTCCTCTGTCAGTTGAGGGATCTCATGTGTAAATGCATCATTGGCATGTGCTCTCTCTAACCTCTCTTTGAGGTTTTTAACTAGTTCACCTGTGTTGGTGACTTCCTTATGGCGCCAACGGGAAATATAACCCCGATAATTCTTAACTCGCATTGAGAGATTCCCACCACTCTGAACTGAATGAGTAAACCAACCAGATTTCACAATATCCTCAAATCCTGGTTTTGCTATCCACCGTTTATCAAAACAAAACTGCTTGGTTCCATTAAACTTTTTCGAATCAACTCGTAAAAGGACAGGACGATGATCCGACCCGTAAAAACTGAGATATTTAATAAAGGAATGGGAGAAAAATTCGTACCAATCCTCATTCTCCATGCCCCAATCTAACCGACACCTGGCGGTGGACGACCCACGGCACCCTACCCATGATAGACTATTGCCTTTGAATGGAAAGTCAATCATTCCACAACATTGTTTCATGAGTCGGAAATCCAGAAGAGAGTTGTCATTACGACATCTCCCCCTTGTTTTTCATGATGATCGGCTATTTCATTGAAATCCCCGATAAGTGCCCAAGGCGCAAATCAACTTGACGAAATCCGTTTTAATTGTTCCCAAACACGATCACGATTTGAAACAACAGGTGCGCCATAAACAAAAAAGACAAAAACTTTATTATTCTCAATGGTAATCATTGTATCGATTACATTTTTATTATAAGATAAAACAACAATTGGAAAAGATGAAGTAGCTAAAAGGGCCAAACCCCCCCCCCCCCACTGCGACCAATAGGGTCCACAGTATATAAGAAATCATAACCCATATGTGCTTGAATATCCTGAAGAAACTCGCGCGGTTGTTTGGTCTCCATTAAGAACAAGACTTCCGGGAATAACGTCCGCCGAAACTCCAGAAGTCTTCGAATTGCCAAGAAGCTACCAGCTCCTTGGCAATTCCAGCTCAAAAGCATCTTATCCTTCCGCCGGTGGTTCTCTCTCAACCACCTGGCTTACCTCAAACTTCTTTTCTTCTGCAGAATCCATCTTTGAGTTGGATGGAAGTGACTTAATCACTAGAGATGGGTTACTTGCTAAACAAGCAGTTTGTCTTTGAAGACTTGTACCCTTAAAAGGGTTATACCCAATCTTTTTCTTTGGATTTAGTGCTTTTGCCACCCGAGTATCCGCCTTGTTGATCGTAGACACCTCAGTGCCCACAAAACCCTTAAACGGGGAAATTATTCAGCACTGTCCATAGAAGATTCATGTAAAAGACCTTTGCTTTGGATTGACCTTGCAAGCATTGGGCTTTCAAAAGGCCCAAACTGTGAAAATAATTGATCACTAAAATAATCATTAAAGAAATCATTATTCTCATGATCCCCATTTTGAGAATCCAAGGCTGTCGAAATTAAGGGGCCCAAAACAGCATCACCATTGTTTTTTGAAATTGGGCTTTGAAATAAACTATTGGCCCTGTCGCCAATTCCTTGAGTAAATTGCAAATCCATTTTCTCGCCTTCTACTTTAGAAGATGGGTCACAAATAATTTTGTTATCATCCAGCCGGCCCATTGGGCCCTCCAACTTTGAAATTAATGTCGAGACTTTATTCACCTGTGACTCCTCCTGTACACCGGAGTCAACCCTTCCCACCGGCAATGAAGAGTGCTCGTTGACCATACCAAAAGAATTGGCCACCCATTGCTTCGTACCATCTGTCACATGATCCAAATCAAGATTTGGGGTCATCCCCAAATAACTTTCTCTTTGCCGATAAACGAGCCGGTTGTGTTCTTGAAACACCAATTTCAACCGAACCTATGGCATCGGGAACCGTACTCACCATCCCGAGATTTGGTAATGAAGAACTTGGCTGAGTATCCTCCTTCACATCATCAAGTACCATTAAATCATTTTGCACCTCCTATTTCTTCTTTAACAGATCTAGGCAAAAGTTTTTTCGTGAGTGAGCCGATTGCTTTTAGAGCAGTAATGATGAAGTTTCTCATAAAAAAAACGAACCCGGACTATGTAACCGTTTTCAAACTCCAATTCTTGAGAGAAGAGGAGAGGTTTCTAACATTTCATCGCAACCTTAACCCGACCTTCATGAACGTCATAATCCAGTATCTCTCCAATCTCCGAACCAACAGCATCGAGAGTTTCTTGAGCGCGGTAAATCTCCGGCACTCCACGAACACAAACCCAGAGAATGACTTGAGAAGGGAAGTCCCTCCTAATCGTCGGAATCCACTTCTCTACTGGAATCATCCACCCATCAAAATAGTAAGACCGGTCTTCCAACACTTGTTTCATATCCTCCTCTTTCAAGAATTTAAAATGAAACTTACCACCCTCAAGTTCATAACCCTTGACTCTCCCTCTACAGCCCCAAATCGAAGGTAAAGTATTTAAGATTGTTTTGATCTTGCTCAACTGAGTTGATGGATTAAGAATCTTTCCAACGAGAGTACGCTTGTGGCTTTTAATCACAGATGAGTGATCAATCGGCTTCACTCGAATGGGTTTTGGTTTCTCCTGGTCACGCTCTGTTTTCATCATAGAAGATTGTGTCGCCATGGATTCTATTTGAGAAGCTTTAGTGATAATACAGAGAGCTAAAATTGAAAAGTGAGATCCAAAAAGAGAAGACTCGGACACACTTAATACCCGTTTCAGAACAGAGAGAAAATTTCGAAGTAAAATCCTTCGAATCAAATGATGTATCTCTTGAAGATTGACACAACGAAAAAAATCCATTGGAAATTTAATCGAGATCTGGCAACTTTCCTAAACCAACCTCTTCTGTCGGTTACAAGAATCAATCGATGAATCAATTGAAAAATAAAAAATCAACCCAATCAAGATCGAAAAATCTGGGAGAGAGAGATCTTTCAGCCCATGAAATTGCCTATTCTCCGGCGAGACAAAACGTAACGGCATCATTCCGATTAAGAGGAAGAGACAGACATCACTCTCTGATCGGTCACTTATTATAGAGTTAACAAAAACTGCTATCGTATAATACACTACAATAGCGTTTGATTGTATTTCTATGTTATATCTAATTTATTGATAGCGTTTTAGTTTGGTTACTATCAAATGTCCTT